>VWZS01004469.1:401806-541792 GCA_013397075.1 Rhabdornis inornatus | reverse complement strand
CCCGGGATGAGGCGGCTCCGACCCAGCCCGAGGGTTTGGCTCTTTCCAGCCACACCAGCTCCCACCGCCTCAGAATCCAAGCTTTCAGCAAATCAGCATTAAAATATGATGGGGTTTTTGAAATTTCCTCCTTCGAGACTACCAAATTTTAAGTGTAAAACACGAGATTATGAGCAGTATCCCAGAGCCCCCTCTGCCTACTGCGCTGAGCCCTCAGCAATGCCCATTAGGCCTCAGAGCCACCCAAACAGCAGAACCAGCTCTTTTTATGTCCCTGAAACGATTTTTTAAAAGTTCTTTTTCTCCAAAACTTGGCATTTTATGTTCCTGATCGTCTTGGAGTCTGAAGAAGAAGGCAGTATATGTAGACCTCCCATATACCAGCATTTGCTCATTGTGTTTGGACTGACACTTTCAGTGTTTTGTTTTTTTTTTTTACTTAAAAGAAAATCCTAATTGGAAGTCCCACAGAGAAACTGTCAAGTTCAATTTCTGACAAAGGTACCTGCTTCTGCAGGTCGGTTTTCAAATGCATGGCTTGAAATGTGACTGACAGAGTGACACACACTGACAAGAAAAGATCTCCTTTGGAAGAACTTTTAAAAATCAGTGTTTTTATAATTGATCTGAAGTTCAGGAAATGGGAAGACAAAGACGCTTTGCTGGTTTTCCATGCATTTAGAGGCCATGTTTCAGAAAATTAATTGCTCAGGAAAATATCTCCTAAGGGCAGCATTTAAGGATATGTTTAAGTCCCACAGAGATTTCAGCAACACTGAGTACAGATTTAAATGCTGCTAAAAGGGTTGATTTTTCTGACAGGCTTTCAGAATCCACTGTTAAGGGAATATGCATTTTAAAAGGGGCTCATACCCCTAAGTTGTGCCAATGTTGCCAGCAATAATTATGTGCTGGTATGCAGGCATTTCTGAACCACAAAGTTCCAACATCTCTTCTTAGCTGAAATTTGCTCTTTTTTTTTTTTGTCTGAAATCTTCTTTCCAATGCTCATTTTAACTGAAATTAGTGGATTAGCATATTTTATCAACTGCTGGAGTTCCACCTTTGACTGTAATTAAGTGTAGGTCAGATCCTGAGAAAAAAGGACAGGGTATTTCAATAAATGAATTTTAAAAGTCTTCATGTCTTAAAAGTAGTATGTAACAGTGATTTAAATGTATATTCAACCACCTTTTATATAATTATTCTAAATATAAGATCTGAATTTCCTTGTTTTCAAAAGAAATCACTAAGTCTGAAGAATTTTCTTAAAAAAATCAAAATTACCCTTAAAACAATGTCTTTGTATTTTGGGATTGTTTTATTGTCTTTTTTTTTTCTTCTGCATTTCTTTAAACACTGACTGAAAACCCATTCTATTTTCAAAAGTCTCCTTAACTTTAATCAACACGTTTTTTCCAAAGCCTTTCAGAAAACTCCATAACAATCAGAACTTTAATTCAAAATGAAAAAAAATACAAAACAGATATGTAGAAAAGGGAAGGACAGATGTAGAAAGAAAATAAGCCCTGACAAAATGCAGGTTCTTTCTGCTGTTACTTTAACAGCAATGGCAAACAAGTTTTTACTTTTCCCAGTGCCCAAAGGAAAGGTTCCAGAACTGCTGTATCCTCAATCACACCCTGTTTTTAAATCCTAGTGCATTGTTGGAGGGGTGTAGCAGTACCACAACCATGCTGAATGTGTTCAACAGATCCAGATGCAGCAAGGTGCACACTGCACTCTTCTGATGTGTAACAGAGGGGGAAAAACCACAGGAATGGGAGCAACAAAAGGCTACATCGTTATACCTGGTACCAGGAGTGTGTCTGAGCCCATGGATCAGAGAATGGTGATTGTCTTGGCCTTGGAGGCATGAGGATGTGCTCATTTGGGAGCTTTCCCAGAACAGAAATAATTGGCTCTCTCCTCAAAGACAAAATGCCCTGTTGCATGGACTGGAATGGTGGAGAATTCCAGGTACCTGGACAAGTGTGAAAGAGAAATACGGATTAAAAAGTAGCGCTATTCTAATCCCTGAACTATTAACTATAAATATTTCTATTTCTTTATTATATGTAGGATGTATCTCCAGGGTATATTTATATGCCTGTAAATGATGGATATAACTGAAATGAGATGTAAGGATATAAAAACACGAGGGCTGTGTTTACAGATAAAGCTTCAGTCAAATATAAGTTCCTGGTGTTGTGATTACTTTAGAGCAGAGTAAGGTGCAAAGCAGATATCCAGCTTTCCACTCCAGTGCTGTGCTTCCTCCCAGAAGAGCCCAGAGTAACCAATTTATTTATCAGAGCAAAAAATACCTGAAATTTTACTATTTCCTTCTTATTGATTCCTGCTCACTGGTGAGCTTTATAGGGCCCTGATTTAGAACCACATTCAGTTAATATTATCAGTTCATTTATGGCCTACACCCAGAGTAGCTTATGACTTAATATATGGATAGTGACAGAAGCAGTGATAAAATGAGATATTTATGAAGCTTAGGTACTAATTATTGGAGACTGGGCTGGCTGAAAGACACCTTTTATCTGCAGGGTATTACAGATAGACAAGTCTAATCTGTTAAGCTTCAAAACTCAAGCTAGGGGTTCCAATCACAAACTAAGTCTGCTTTTCCCAGACCAAAAAAAAGGAAAAAAAAAAAATATATATATAGGTATATGAAGGCCTGTTGTTCCTAAGAAGTAAGAAGCATCTTTGGATGCTGCAATGGTCTGCTTTGTTTATTTAAATTCCTCCTTTCTGCTTGACTTCTGACAAGAAACTGCTGTTGGGGCAGTTTCTTTGATTGGAATTCCCAAGCTAATCCCAGTTCCATTTTGTCTTATGTTTGTCATGAAATAAACACTATTGGTATCTAAAACACAGCATGAACAGCTGTGCTAATTATAATAAGCCAGCACCTTTATTTAAGCACCCTTTTTAGCATTATTAACTAAATAGCAAATTGAGTATTTACACAACATATTAAAAGAATGCAGATTACACATACCTCAAAAAAATCTGCACCTGTCTGGAAACCATTACAACCTATAAACTGTGTAGTTGATAAAAAAATGCAGTTAAGGTAGGTAGCCTGATGGTTTAAGTGCCTGACAAACGTTCTCTCTCAAGCACTTTTTCCAAAATTGACAAGAGTTACATGAAACCAAAGGGATTTCCAGCGTTCCTGATAGAGGCTGCTATCAACTTGTGATCCTCAAACCCAAAAATACAGAAGGTGGAGACAGCACAAAAACATGGCCACAAGCATCTCTTAAATGTAAGTATTCTGATAGTCATGAAAGTAAATCTGTGGTCTGAATAGAACATCTATGTCAAAGTTCTACTTCTAAATAACATGGATAAGATCTTAATTTCTAATTTATATTTTTATCTCATTTACAGGAGTGGAATTTTTAAATCTTGTAAGTATTGAATTGGGTGCTGAATATCATGCATTATTCTAAGAGAGGCTTTATCAGAACATAAGTTTTAGAGTAAATTTGGCTCATTCTTATCAAAACATGCACACTATTGAAGAAATTCCTCCTCCAGTAATCCAAAAAAGGCTGATAACTTTGTATCTCCATGTCTTTGGCACACCTGCTATAAAAAGGGGGTAAAAATGCTTCCCAGGGACTGTTGTGTTGTCAACTAATCAGATACATGAGGCACATTTACATAAGTGGTTTCCATGATGTGATGATAATAAGGGAAATCATGGATTGTAATGCATTCCATTTCACTATTGTTCATTTTATTGAGTCCCATTTAATGGATTTCTCTTCACAGTGTTATCTTAGTGTTTCACAATACAGTATGAACTCTGGATTTAATTAATAATTTAATTAATATTCCCTTTGCCTTTTCACAGGATTGTTAAGGAAAATATAAATACAAGATCTAGGAGGTCATCATGAGAAACCAGAATGAGGCCACTTCCTGAGTAAAGCGTTCCTCGTTGCCTTTTGTTTCATTCTTTTGCTCACTTAATTAGTTTCGTTCCCTTTTGTGCATTCCAAGCTACTGTAAAATTACTGTACACTTATGATATTTTCTAGAGAATAAATTAATATTGCCAAAATCCAAGTGGGGATAAATTAAACATGCCCTCGAACTGCTAATATCAGCTATTTCCTAATTTTTGAGGCACTAACTGCTGATATGGGTTTAATTGAATCCTTTTGGATACTATGTATATTCTTGTACGTAGACATGCCTTTTTGAATTATCTTAATATGTGTTATACCAACTATGACTGTGTCTACAGGGAAAATATATTACTGAAGTTGTTATTTAATAATTAATCAGATATTAATCACAGTTTTTTGTGTTTCCAGCCAGCTCAGGCATTCATGTTTTTTCAATATTTACCAAGAAGTGACATTTTTATATAGAAATTTTTTTTTCAGTAGATAGAAGTGTTGAAAATGTATACAGACAAAAGCCCTTTATTTCTCACCATTCTACTCAATAATTCTCTCTTCATTTTTGCACTGCATAAAATAGGTTGGTTTGATGAGCACCTTCAAGAATATGTATATATATATGGCTTAGAACATACAACTCTCATCAAAATCTGTGCTTTAATTTCAGAGTAAAATTCACATTTGCCATTTTAAATGACAGCTCTTATTTTTAGGCCTCCAATTAGCTTTTAATCCCTTTAACCCCATTACCTCAGAAGTGGGGTTTTTTCCCCCTTCTTCTTCCCTTCATCATAAGTTTTAGAATTTCATTGATTTCACCAGTCCCAGTTTGTCCAAAGAGCTGCAGTAGATGCTGACTTGATTATCCTGGTGCTGTGCCTGGCTGAAAATAGGCATATTTAGTGAAGTGGAACAGGAGGAGATCAATAAAATATCTCTCTGTGTTGTTAGCCAAGTACCTCATATACTGTGCCTGTGTGCTGCACAAAAAACAGCACTGTAAAAGCTGGGAATAACCTTCCAGTTGTCTCAGACATTAATCACTTCATTTAATATTATTATTTGTACTTGGTACAAGACCAGCCAAGACCCAGTGCACAGCCAAGAAACAGAGAAAGATGGATGCACGTGATAAATATTAACTAACACATTTTCAGGCTATAAAATCACTTTGTATCCCTCTCTTCCTGAAGGATTTATTCTCCAGCTTAGTGACTGTATACATCCTGTCCCATAATGGCTCTCCTTTCAGACAGCTACTTTCTCACCTCGTGATAGCTCTTCCCAAGCTTCCTCCTGAATCTCATCCAGAACAATGCTATGTGCCCATAGTGGCAACAGTATTTCAGAATATTTTTGGAAGTCCACTGAAACAGCTAATTAATCTCTTTTTTTTCCCCTGAAAATTTCAGCAGCATAAAAAATCATGTGGTGAACTAGGGATCACGGTGAAAACAGATGTCGTGTCTGGAGCTGACCTTTTTGGTAAATAAATTACAAGGAAACAGGCATCCTTCCAAGGCTGTTCCCATATGCCCCTGTGCACTCAGCTTTTTGCAAAGTAGAAATTAAAAAGAACAAGAATACATAGGATTTTTTTTGACATTAGGATTTTTCAATACGTAGGATTTTCAACCTGAGTTTTCATTTTGCTTTGCCCCTTTCTGTTTACTTCTTTCTTTCTGCATTTGGAATTCTTACACTTTAGCTTGCCTCTGAATTCTCCAAAGGCTTTCCTGAGGATACCAAGAAAGTTTAACCCAAATTCTCTTTCTCTAAATGACAGAAGGGTCTTAATGATTTCTCTTCCCAAACCTTAGCACCACTGGAGAACAATTTTGTTCATAAACAACAGGACCTTTTCTTCCTAAATATGTGAGATCAACCAAAACTATGTTACCTCATCTACATGTTACCTTCATTGCTTCGCAGTACAACATAAAGTAAATTTTCCTGAATTTTGTAATTAGAGAATTTAATACAATTTAATAGAACTCTGCATAGAAAAGTTATAAAGGAATACAATAATTTACAAGTTTCATAGGATTTTCTTTTGTCTCCCTTCATCCTCTGATACACAAGAAGTGTACAAGTATGAACTCCAGAAACTGAGAAACAACCATCCCTTTACACTTAATAAATGCTGTCTAATGCCTTTTAGGTTCCTAAATGAGTGACTTGTTTTGGAGTTTCTCAGTAAGATGAAATGCACGTCTTTGTCATGTCCAGACTTCAAGCAGACAGGAAATTTTCTCATTCGGATTTTTCTCATCACATTTGGAAGCATATGCTCTGCTGAAAATGAATGAGGTTTGAGATCCCAAGCCAGTTCTAGTTTGAAGGTCACTGCCCACATTTATCACCTCTTAAAGGCCCTCCCAGAATCCATAAAAAAGCTTTTCTAGATGTTTTCTGAGAAGAACAGAGCAAATTAATACAAGTCAGCAGCTTCCTAGATGGGTTATTGCAGCAAGCCTCTCTTTTCCCTCAGAAGGCAAAACAGTCAAATGGAATAGGATGAAGAATCCAAGTATATGTTGAAAATTATTTTGGGGGGGGTGAGATTTTACTAAGAAACAAACATTTAACTTGACTCATAACTGGGGAACTTTCTGAAGTGTGCTATTAATAATTTTCTCTTAAGAAGGTAAGATTGCTTTCCTGAAGTACCACCTCAGGACCACAAATCCCTTAGACAAAACACTGGAAGTGCAAAAGAACTGCTCCAAATGGATCATTCAAATAAATATCCAGCTTGAGAGCTAGATTTGAAAGTTCACTTATGTCCTGTAAATATATGCATGTTCAAATATAACAGAGGTGTCTTTTCAAACAAGAGGTGTGTGCATAAAGCAATAATTGCAGAGCATAGAACCCTAATATGCTTTGTGAAGTCAAAGCTAACAAGTTATAAAGAGACTAAAACTTCCTCCTCTACCCCATGAGCCCAGAGGAATAAGATGCATTCAGTTTACTTTGTTAAGAAAGGTTATTAAACCAATCAATCCAGGAACTAGGACTTCTATGAATCAAAAACAAGCGTTGCTCCTGCATGTTGCAACACCCTATATGTCCTTTAAATTAACTTTTAAATCACAGAAGTACCTTATCTTGAATCTGGTCTCCAGAGCACAGCTGTATGAAAGATTCCAGATAGTTTTTAAGTACAACTTGCACGAAAGGAAAAAGAAATGGTAACCAACTGTGTTTTGACACAGGCCACTTTGTCTCCATCAAGTTTGCTCAGAAGAATCACAGTGGAGCACAAAAGGATGCATCACAAACCCCCAGCACATTGACTGATTGGAAACTACATTTTGAAGGACTATATCCACTAAACTTTGCTTACTCCTACCTGGACTTTTAAAATTTTCTTAGGGTTTTTTTTTTAGAAGAATGATAGTCTTCAGAGAGAGCAGACTACAAGGTATGTGGAAGGAGTAGGGCTACAATAAATCCCGAGGAGAAATTTTCTGTGGAAGAGCACTAAGCAGTAGGACATGAAGGACAGGCAGCTTCTCAGATGCTGCACAAAGCTGGAATTATTTAGACCAGACAAAACACTCACAAAAATGGATTAGATGAGAAGTAATAAGGTCAGATGCAAGAACATGGTTATTAAGCCTCTTTCACTCCAGATCACTCTGGCAAAGAATACCTTGTTTGTGGTGTTCTGGGTTTGACTTCTCTTGAGTCACTTCCCATTCAGTAACTTAGAAATCTCACAACTGTTTCTGTGGGTGTCCTGTGACAGTCACCCTGTGCTCTTCAGCAGGAGGATTGAACAGAGCTTTAGCAGGGCTCCCCCAGCATATAAGTCACCAAAAGAAATCATCTTCCCTAGGTGATGTATGGCTGGGATGTGACACTCCTCATACTCCTGGCACTTTTGCAAGGCAGTGCAATTCTGCACTGTCCCACTCACAAAGCTCATCTAAGCCTCATGCTGCTGCAGCAAAGCAGACTTGAACTCATTGATTACATACCTATTTATGTTATGAAGGTACTTTGCTCTAAAAAGTAATTTTTTAAAAAAGAAATCCTATTTCTCCATGGTGGAAAAAAAATCTCTTTAATATGTTTTAGCCTAAATAAAATGGCCAGTTTGAGAAAAATTAAGTAATATGTCTAATAAAATCATGACATGCAATTTTAAGCTACAGTGAGCTGAGTAAAATGTGGCATAGGAGCCTGCATTTTTTATTAGAGTTCATTAATCTTGTTAATGACTTATTGAATATCATTGTAAAAATTGATCCCAGTGGCTACATTGTTGTCTGCTTTAGCAACCTCTTCCAACAGCCACGTTGAACTGACAGAGTATTTCTCCAGTCCATTCTCTGCAGCTTTGCAGGGAACACTGCAGCAGATGTGCTTTATGGCTGGGCATGATTTAAAAGGCCTCATATTGTTCTGAACTGAGCAGGAAAATCTATTTTTTCCTCTTTACATGGATAAAATGAATATATGTACACTCAGAATAAGTTACCTATGAATGCAAACCATCGGCTTTGCTTTCTCTAGTTTGCTGTCCTGAGTTAGGCTGAAATTCTGTTTTTAATGTAGAACATTTCAATAAATCTTACACATAACATGAGAATTTCTGTCCCAAGCTTAAGAACTGTAAGCACACGCCTTATTTGGGGAAGAGATTCCAGCAAGACAGACCCAAAGAATCTGGTTTTAAATGACGAAGAAAAAGCTGGCCTAGGACTACTTCCGGGTAATGCTTTTGCTGCCCAACTTAACCATACACATATTTGTTTCTTTGCAATTAATTTACTGAATAGCAAAAGTGACCACACCCCCTTATTTATAATTACTTGTTTAAATGAAATTTTGACATATTTAGGAATAACCTGGAAACACCTAAACACAAATGAAACTTCATAGTACACAAAATTAATCACTTCAAGCCTTCTTTCTGAAGCAGCAGCACTTGTATCATTAAATACTATCAATACTGTCTATTATCAACTCACAATTTTAGGACAAACAAAAAGGAGAACAATTTTTCCCTAAAAAGGGACAGAATTTGGAATAAAGACAAAACCAAACTACTTCAGATACTGTATCACTACAGGAAATACACTATTAATTGTCTCTTGATTCATTTACCCCAGTAATGACTGGATTAGTAGCACTGTTTATATTTTAAAAATTTATTTATATGGAATCAATGTTCTAAGAAATGTGATTCTTTTATTCAGTAAGGCATTACTGAATGGTCTTTTTAGCTTTGTCATACCAACTATGAAGTAGCTTTTTATGTAAAGTCTTGGGATTTTTTTAAATTCTCCAAGCTGATTCCCATTCCCTCAGTGAGTCAAAGTCTTCTCTGAATTCGCGGACTTTCCCCAGACATATTTTGTGGAAAAATGAAGCAAGAAATCACCTCCATCTAATTTCTCTCACAACCCCTTTTTATCATTCATACTCTCATTCATCATGTTCCATGGGCACCCAACATAGAAATAACAATTTAATAATTGAAACATCCGGTCACATATAATAGGAAATTAACTTCCATTTTATCTCAGAGTTTTCTACCTTGCTGCTGCAGTTTTTTGTATTTCCCAGTTTCCTGCTTGCTCTTTTTGCTTATGGAAGTCAAGAATCCTGATAAAATGTTGAAGTCAGTGATATGCCTGCTAAAGCAGTTCCTTGGAAAGCATGCCTTGCCAATTGATTTGTAGATGATCCAACCAGCAGAAATAAATATACTATATTTTTTAGATATATAGGAATAAATCAAATGCTTGCCAGAGTAGCCTAAGCAGATTTGATGGAAACAAGCAAAATCTGCACACCTGTTGCAATTGTTTGAGAGGGTTCACATTTCACTAAAATACCACATTTTATGTTCTTGAGATTAATCCTATTACTCTTTGGCTGGAATCCCAATGCTGCTCCCATTTAGTAGACAGCATGCTTAATCATATTTTTGTACAGCTCATAAAGCAGCTGAAGTCTCTTCTATGTATGTCACAAAGTCCTGTGTTGCCACAGCTCCCTGTACTGGAGATGGAAGGTGCTGGTTTGGAGTAAAAGCATTTTCCACGTGGCCAAAAGGTTCAGCCTGTGGCACGTGACAAGCCTTGCTATCCCATGTGGTTCCTAGCAGAAATTATCCCAGTGCTGTGAGAGGTTAGCTCGACATTACTGCACTGCATCAACCCCTTGCACAAGTTATTGGTTCATCTTTGGCATTTCAGGGGGCATGATGAGTCTCCTCAGAGAAAATGGGAATGGTTGCAGTGCTGCACCCTTCACTTCTTGCTTGCACAATCCAGCCTGTCACTAGGGTTTAGCAGCACTGGCACTCAAGGGACCATGCACTTTGTTTTCCAGATTTTTCTCTGCAGAACATGGAAAGCACAATGGATATTGACAAAATTAAGAAGCTCTGAAAACTTTAGGAATGTACTTAGATATATTTTCTTTTCTTTACAGTTAGCTTTGCTTCTAGTTGGATATCTTTTTACTGAAAGTAGACGACCTCTTATTTACTTTCTTCTTGCCCTTCCACTTTCAATTCTGCGTTATCCTCCAAATCTGTACATAGTTCCACCTGTGTTTCTGCCATGTCCAGTCACATCTCATGACTTCACCTGACAGTCCTCAAGTAATTGCAAGCTCCCCTTTAGCACCATGTTTAACTAATGCTACTAAGCATTCTTCATTTTCAAAAAGAACAAACAGCTCCTGAAATTATTTTACTACTGTTGAAAAGCAAGTTTCCTGGCATTTTACATTACTTACAGATGAAGGAAAACCACTGTAGCTCCATTGAGTTAATGGGATCTACTCACATCGAACTTTATGATGGCACAGGCACTTGTTTCTGTATTCATCTCCCACTGTACTATTTTTTGTGCAATTCCCCCAGGCACAATGGAGATGAAGAGGATGCTGACAGTCCTAGCTAAATTCTAGCCAGAAAGTGCAGGAAATGGACTGCATTTACACTGGTGCTACAGATCACCTTCCACTTAGCGCAGGAAGCTGTGACACATCTGACTTCTCTGTGATAACCTTCACCTCACAGGAGCAATTCATCTCTGCATTACTGTCAAAGGGAGTAAAAAATGCTCATCTGTCCCAAGTGACTCACTTGGATCTCTGCAGAAACCACTGCCAAAGCAGGTGAGATATGGAACTGTCAGAGCTCTGCTGGTGTCCCTGAGTCACTGCAGAGAGAGAAATATTTTCAAAGATTTAACAACAGAACAAGGGGAAAAAGAGGACAGGGAGAAGACACAAATGGAAGATCTAAAAGCCCACCTAGAAAAGACAGCAATAGATTTCATATAATGGCAGTTGCAGCAAATTAATTTATGACCAAAGGGAAAAGCAGCGTAAACCCTTCACACAGGTACAACAAGGCATTCAAACCAATTCAATCATCAAAAGGTAAGGAACACTTGCTCAGAGCTCTGGTCATGAGCCAAGGGCATGTTTGTTTGTATCAGCAACAAAACAGAAGTTATTAATTGTGGCTGCTCATGACGGTAACTGAGTTCATTTCTGTCCATATGTTGGGAACAGAATTTGATTTTTCCATGTCTGCCTGAGCTTTTTTCTACTTCACTTATGCTACATCAGGCTGAGGGCACATAGTTGTCAAAGCAGAAAAGATAACAGAGATGGAGAATAAATTGATTAGGGCAGACCTGCAAGAGACTGGCACAGGAAGAACCAACTGGGAGAGGACTAGGTGAACTACAAGAAAGAATGCAAATTTAAATGAATGTTTACTTTCCACAGTGTTTTGTGTCTTCAGGCAATTACTAGCAAGACTTAGCAACACTTGCAAAAGAAGCAGACATTTAAGGAAGGAAAATGCCAGCTAGTGCTCCAGTGGGTTACAGACGGTTGCAGGCAATCTCAATGCTTGTGTGACAAAGTACTAATTATTTGTTGGGCTGGGAAAGAAATTCCAGCCTCTTTTTCCTGAACTCTGCATATGAGAGAGATTTTTATTCCCTCTCTTCTTAAATGGCAAGCATGGAGGACTGCACTTATCTGGGTTAACTCCGTTTCTTGTTTATTTCCTAGACAGAGGGAATGGACACTGGCCTGGTTTTGGCCAGTGCTCTGCTCCCACCTCCCCTACTCAAGAAAGATCATTCCTGGACCTGTTTCAGCAAGAATATCCAGTTTGGTTCCTTCATCAGGAACTTCTGAGCAACACACTGAGCTAAACTGCATGCCAGCCTCCCAGAATCCTCATTTCTCCACCTTCACTAAAGGTTAATCTAGAATTATTTCAGTACTTTCCACACCCATGTAAAAGAAGCACATTTTTCTTAATAAATATAGGATTTAATACATTTAAAAAGTAAGTTTCTGAATTACAATTTAGGTAGGATTTTCAATTAAAAATAGCTATAAAAATAAAGAAAATGTTTGTCCCACTGCATTACAGTCTCTCAAGCCGTTCTGATCCATAAATGTTTTAATCAAGATTCATCTACCAGGCCTTATTTCCACTGGATGATTCCATCATTGATTTAATACATGAAGCAATTTACATTAATAACCACAATATTACACCGATTATTTCTTTTATAATGAAAGCAGAAAAATATCAAAACCTTGCCAGGAACTGATATTAAAGGGTTTCTAAAGCCTCACATTTAAATAGCTGTAAAGTAATTTAACTGTACATATTTGGTAATGCAAATCTAATGGTTTCAGAGGAATTCTCAGATCTTGTCAATTAAGCCAGGATTTAGGAAATCTAATCATAAAGCATCCTTTCCTCCCCTGCATGATCAGAAATTGCAAGGATACTTCTCTGAGCTGGTAGGGAAAACATATAAAAGAAAAGAACATATGCCATCACTTTCTTCTGCTTCATTTTTATGTCATATCTTATGTAAAGCTTCATATTCCTGGGCTCTATTAGAATCTAATTCTCTTGTGCAAGTAAAAGAAGTACTCTGTTAAAACAGTGAATCCAGGAGTGAAAACTTGCAAGGTAAAGAGAATAACTAAAGCACAAGATGGAAAAAAAAAAGTAGAAAGAGAATGAACTAATTAACATTCTAAGGATTAATTTAACCACAGAACATCTGTTTTCACATGTCCCTCTGATGAGATGCAACGTGAGGGCTTGTGTTGGTTGGCTTTGAAGCTGTATTTCATTATCCAAGAAGACGTTCTGTGTACAGATTTTGATAGGGATTATGGATATCTTAGTATCAGAGGGACCCCTGGGCCCCTTCTAACTACTCTTAGATCCTTTATTTCCACTTGACTTGTATCCATACAGCATTCTCTATTCCTTGTTGAAAAATTCCACTGGGCGCACTTACAGTTTATATTCTATTTTAAGAACACTAAATGTTCCATCCCTCATCTGCTTTCTCATAAAACAGGACACTTTATTTCTTCTTTCCTGTATATTCTGCTACACAGCCAGCTAGTTACCTAAAATCAGGCAAAGCCTTTACCCATTTCTTTAATTCTTCTGCACTTGCTATTCCCCTAATTTAATAGCTTGTTTTCTAATAGCATCTTTTAAATCATGTTCACACAGGTCCAAATAAGATCCCAGGGTTCTAACAATAAAGAAACCATCTGCAGCACTGTAAGAAATATTTTTTAATCTGGAAAGTTTCTAAGTCTCCTGCTTGCCCTCCTGATTATAAATGCGAAATAGAAACTATTTTAAAATCCAGAAAAATGTTCCTGGAGGATCTCTCCTTGGACAAGGCTTATAGATTTCTATCAAGGAATACCCACACAGAAATGTAAGTCTTTTAACACAGCAAATGTGAGAAATTCACGCTGACCACGGTAATTAAAAAATTCAGACTCAGTGGTCAGCAGCAATAATTCATGCACACACAGAGCTGTCCTTGTAAATTAGGAAGCAGGCAATTTGCTGGGCTCTCAGCAATGGTGGCACTGATGTTTTTTAACTGCACCCATTATACGTGGAACTGATTTCTCAGGCTTTCAGCACTGGCCTACCTGGATCTGTTTACAAATAAAAAGTTCTTTTCATTAACAAACTAAATGAATCCCACCACAATTAGTAAGTGGCTTGTTTTCCTATCTGCAGCTAACACAAACTTGCAGGTCATTAACTCCTCTCCCACTAGATTATGTCATTAACACATGCAATAATGATGTTTTCCATTGCTCTGTGTTACTTCACTGAGCATCACAACTACAAGATAAAGCATTGAATTGACAGCAAAGTCATTTCAACTCACCTACCCCCAGCTAAACATTAATCATTCTCTAACTTGGTCATCATATCAAAATAATTTCCTGGGAAAAAAAATGCTAAACTTGTTGACTGGTGAACAAATTGAAGCAGGAAAAAGCCTTTTGTATTTTTAAAGGGATAATTGATTCTGTGTCTCTGTGGCTGGTGGTCAATATAACAGTAATTGGAATCATCATGACTAATGCAAAGATCATTTTACAGGCCTTTCTTATTTGCATGAACATCTCCTCAGCTCACCTCTGGTGTGCTAGGCCAGGCTGTTGCCCCCGTTCTTGGGAGAATTAGTTGGTAAGCGGCATGTGCAGTTCTTATGGGGCAGAGCAACGAATCATATGTGTGCTTTAGTCTATTAAAAGCATAATTTAACTTGCTATTAAGGTACTATTCAGAGTATGTCTAACTACATCGGTCTGCATAGTGAAACAAAAACATTTTTGTTTTATCTTGTGTGCATTATCAGTCTTGATTGCCATTTTTATATCAAAAAAGAAGGATTTTCGAAATACTGTCAACCTTCTTCATATTCCCCTTTTGCAAGTGCTAGTTTGGACCTCTGGCATCTCACTGCTCACTTTTGGAGAACCTGAAAATAAGTGTACTCTGTCCTTGTCAGAAATAGGCATTATCCCATCTCCTGCATAAATCATGTGTTCCTCCTGCATCTTCTGAAACTCTCATTATTTATTAGCAGACAAATAATCTGTTCCTCAAAGACTTTAATGCATTCCCTTGCCCTCAACTTGTACCTGCAAAGCAATTGTGATTCCAGTTGTGTCACTGTTAAATATGCCATTAATTACTTCAGGAAGACATTATACCATACTCAGAACAGACTGTAAACATTTTATGTCATTAGGTAATGCACTGAGGCTGTTTTTAATGCCATAACGGCTCTATTTATATACTGTGTTGCATAATTAGCTACTAATGAGGCTCTAACTTTCACTGCTGTAAGGCCTAGATATCTTTTTCTCTTTCACTGAATTCATTTTTGCTGTCTCATTAACACACTAAAAAACCTGCAAATTGTATTTTAATTAAAAGCTAAACTACCTCTGTCTGGAGACGCTAATGAACAGATACACTCCAAGGGAAATGCAAGAACATTGTCAGTCAAGAGGACAAATACCTTGCCAGAAGAGCAACACAAAAAGATAACACAGCTCACTCTCTTATTTTCAAGGGCAGGCTCTTTTCTACTTTCTCCCTTTTTATTTTCTCTTTACTTTTCTCCTTTTGTATCTTCAGAAAGACTGCCTACCCTCAGATTGACAAACTGCAAGCTAGACCGTAAAAAATGGCAAGACTGTCTTAAAATCATGAGGGGGGGTGTGTGTATTTTGAGTCTTCCTGATGCTTGCTATTCCCGTCAGTCTTCTGTATCACATTTCCTGGCTTTTTTCTGTAGCTGCAAGGGCTAAAAACACACCAGCAGAAACTCATCTAACTACATGACTTCACAACCATTGCAATAAAATCATGAGCTCTGACCACAGTGCTTCATTTCCTGACTTGTGAGGGCACTTCATGCAATTAATCAAGGAATATTCTCAAATACATCAAGTCATCAGGTAGAAACAGCATTTCAAATATACCGGGGAAGGGAGAGCATCCCACTGATCTCATCAACACACATATACAAAGGCAATTGATTGTACAGTGTTCCAGTGGTAGAAACAGAGACTCAGGTTTTTTAAAAAGACCTCTTAAGGCAATATAAAAATAAAATGGAAAATGACATTCAGAACTAATGTTCCACACTGTATTAAAGCACTGTGAAAACATCCATCTGCCAGAAAATTACCCAGAAGCAGGACAGAATAAATAACAATTAGCACAGGAGAGAAGGAAGCAGCACTTTTGAAACAATATAGACAGCACTAGAAATATTCAGGAAGAGGTTTCCTTAAGATCCTGCAATTAGTCACGAAGAAGGGACTGCATTATTCTTACTGGAAATTGCTGATAGGAGCTGTATCAGAGAAGTACCATGGAGGAAAGATCATCATGTAAAGATTTCTGGATGAAATGCCTGCTTCCCCTGCAAACACAGGATTCTGAATTTGCTGTTCTGCCTCACTTCATAGGATAATTGGAAACTCACTCCTTAGGATGATTGGAAGCTCACCTGGTAGATGACACCAGACCCCTATACACTGCCAAGAGTTCTGGTTCTTAGTCTTAAATTCAGGTACTTCATTCCCATCTCCTTCATGTGAAGAGTTCCTTAATCTCTTATGAAGGGTTTTCCTAATATTAAACTAAGTGGTGGATATTAGGAATGCTTAGCAGCCTATTCTTTCTAAAGATGAAAATCCAAAGTAAGCCAACTTAATTAAGAATAAATTCCCTTTAAATCATAGCCCAAATTTCTCTTGCTGATCAATTATTTGCAGCATGAAATGATTTACAGGACACAGGGGCAGATTAATTTAGATGATAAAAGTGATTTCAACTCTCATCAGAGATATTCCATCCTGGTTTTTTAAAAAATTCACCTTTTAAAGGTAAGTTTTGACCTGCTCTGTGTTTTGACTTTGATATTTCTTCACACAAAGTCCCAATGCCATTTTCATTCTATTACAACCCCTTCTCTCTTCCTGCTTGAAGGGATAATTCTGAAAATTGTGCTTTAAAAGAATGTACCACCTCCTTGGAATCTCTGAGTCTTCCCAGGCTGCTGGAAAAGTACTGGCTCCTTTCAAACACTTCACACCAAGACTCTGAATATCAATAAAGTTGCAATGAATTAACAGAGGTAGTAGCAGCTGCTAATACTTTACTTTTTCTAAGAAATAAGGCTTTCTGGCAAAAAAACAAATAATAAAACAAATTTTTTTTCTCATGATTAACTATGAAGGCTGAGCAAATAGGATTAGAGCAGCAAGCTGGTCTTTAGCAAAAAAACTTTAAAAAGTATTTTAAAGTATTCCAGATCTCATTAGAGAAGGATATGAGACAGATAGTAGTCTTCAGCCCGGATTTATGGAGAGGAAAGAGTAATTTAAGAGGATCTATAGCTTTACTGTTCGAATATTCTCTTGAATTATGTACCATATTGCACAAATCTGATCTATTACAAAAGCAACAAAATTGCCTTAGGAAGCATTTCCCTCTCTCTTGTTGATGAGGATTACCTGTTTATAAATTACAGGATGAGTAGCTGACATATTTTATCAAGTGCTTCTCATAAATCCCAAGGGATCCTGTTCAATATACTACCAGATGATGATTTTTAAATGCTCAGGAGAGTTTTCATTTCAAACACTATGTGTGTTTTAATGAGTCACAGAAAAAATGATGGAAGCAGGATACTGTGTGTGAGGAAGAACAGTTCAAAGAGAAACAGCGACATGAAAGCATGGTTAGAAAAACTAGAAAACATTTGAAATATGGAATAAAATATGCAATAAAGGCTAGGGATCTGTATCCATATTGAAGTCATCAATAACTTTATCCACTGTTGATAAAGGAATACAAGTTGTTTGAAATTAGCTGCAATGCACCAGTTAAACCACTCTTTTCCAGTCTGTGTTCCAGAGCCTCTTTGATGTCCATGGATTGCTTCTGGAATCCCATGAAAGACTTTGCTCATAAAAACAAGCATGATTTGTCAAGAGACTAAAGCTAAAATACACAACTCCTCAAGCAAACCAGTAGTAGGTGGTTGGAATTTCCCAATGTCTGCTGTACAGCACTGAACAGTGGAATAGCAAATTGCATGAAAAGAACCATTATCAGCAAATACTTTAACAAAGAAGGATGGAGTTGGTATTTTTCATATGAGTAATTCTTATACTTGTCCCAATGTCATCTGACTATGCTTGAAAAATGTCATTAATCAATGGGACTTCTTGTGTGAGTAAGGATAACTCTCCTGAGAAGCTGAAGAATTAATTCCCTGATAGTTAATTTTAATATACAATGGGAGCATTTCAAACGGCCTATTTACACAATTTTAATCTGAATAAAATAGAAAATGTCACCTCAGTGCTAATACAACATTCCTGTAAATTATGCACATTTTTAAAGCTAATGAAGCTGTCATTATCTTATTAAAATTTGGCACAGCAGTTATTTTTAAGTTATCATTGTGACTTTTAAAATATTTTGAAATTAAATTACTTTAATTCATTTGTATTACTTGTAGTCTTGTAGGAAAACTATTTTTTTATCATGCCTATTAGGATGAATGAGAGTACTATGCTTTATTACACATGTTCAATCACATTCAAAAACGTGGCTGCCTTCATTTTCCACATCAATATGGATTCTTTCAATCCTGTTCTCAGTGAGAGCAGAAACTAAATTTCAGTTGATTTCACTGGAAGCAAGTCTAAATAATGAATTTCTGCTGCTAGTAATAAGGATCAGAAATTACATTTAACACTATTTTTCAATAATTTACTATGTATGGAACAAAAAGATCACAAACACACTGCTTTTAATTTAATTGAACTAGGTAAACATGGGTCAGGCCTTAACTAGTGTAAAGAGACTTCAACTGAAGCCTTGATCTTTCCCTTTATTTCAGTGCATATTGTCTGCATGTATAATCAGGAGTCCCCAAACACAGTATCAGTATGTATTGGGCACCATAATGAAAGCAATAAAAGGCAATCACCTGGTAAACTCTGGTAATTATGGTTACACATGTTCACACAATGAAATGCCCCTTTCCCTGCACATCCCTGAAATGCACTCTTGTTCCTGTGTACCAGCACAGACGCCATCAAGAATGTGCCCATCCAAGAGGGAGGTGAGCCTTTTCCATGCCAGAAATATCATCTTCAGATGGCTGAAGGTACCACTGATCATGTAACATTCTGCCATACCAAGACCCCAAAGCCACATCCCCGTTCTGTTTACAACAGGGTACATCAGCACTAACTGCACAGGTCAGTTCTATCAGTGTTGTGAGTTACAACGAAATTCCTCCCACTGAGATTTCACACACTAATCCCTTTTTCTGGAGACAAATTTGGGGAAATATCGTATTCCTCTCACAGGCAACTGATGGATGAGGCAGCCCCAAAGGATGTTCTGGCTCTGTCCTGATGCTGTTGTGCTGTTTGCTTTCAGATTTAGGCAGCTTCTTAGCAAAGACCTGTGAGTGTCATTTGCTGCTACCAACACGGACAGCTGGAAAAGTCCCCTGAATAATGGGGAGCTTTCGGTCACCAGAAAGACTGAAGCAGCAATTCAAGATTAATGTGCAACTAAGGAAGAAAAAGGCCTGCAATTAATCAGATTCTTCAGTAATTTCTAAACACTTTTTCTTTGATTCTGCTTTCCTCCAGAATATGTAGATGAGACTTGAAAAATACACTTAATAATTTTTTCTTTGTAATGAAGATAAAAATTGCGCTGCTAAAATGGGACACTCTTGTAAGGAAATTAAAATGCAGCTGGAAGGTGTGGTGGTATTTGCTGTCTGCTGTGTCACCATGTATTTATTAGCATGGCAGCTGGCACTAATCAAACAGAGGAAGAAAGCTGAATAAAAAATATTTGTTGATGTCATCACTCATTTAATATTTTGATAAGAACTCAGCTAAATCACTGTCCAGTAACTTTGCTTACAAAACAAGACTTATAGAGAGGCTTATGGGAATAACACTAGATTAGAAAAGTTCTTTGCAGGCTTCATTGAACTTAAACAAGATACAAGGTAGTGTAGTGCATATACAACACATTATTTCACAGGGAGAGGCTGGAGAACTGGAAATTTTCTCCAAGACAATATAAAAGCATTAATGGAAACATTATCTTGCAAAATTAGGAACTGGAGCACGCTAAGCTGACAGATGTTAGTTCAAGCATTCACACAGATGCCCTCGTGAAAATGGGGTTTGTTCTCCAACACTAGCAAAGGCTGTAACTGAGAGAATCCCTGAGACAAAACCCATAAAGTGACAAATGCCAGCTGTTTATTTGCCTTTGAGGATTTCAAACACGACCTGCCACATAATCTTAAAAGGTTTGCTATTATGCCCCTGGAACAGCAGCAAAGCTCCAAGCTCTAAAACAGTGTGAACAAGAGACACTTCCTTGAAATAGCTGCTCTTTTGGCCCCCACCTGAACCAGGTTTTAGAGAGAAAAGCCATTTTAGTCCACAATGAGTCACAAATAACCATGCTAAGGATTACAGAGCAAAGCATTGGGCTCTCTAGCAGGTGTGTTTTGCCAGCCAAAGAGTGCATTCTTGCCTGTGGACAAGTGGAGAAGCTTTTCCCATTCCCATTGCTCTGGATGGAACTAAACAGCTCTATCAATGGCTCCATCTATGGATTACTGCCATCAAGGAACTTTATTTTGTTGTACCAGCAGTGCAAACACCTCTTAAACAGCTGCAGAAAATCACCTGGTGAACACACAGCAACCTAGGCTGGGCATTAACCAGCTCTCATGAAGTGGAAGTGCTCACTTTAAACCCTTAAGGAGTTGACCAAATGCCCACACCCCATTAAAGAATTTCTGTAAGATCTAGGATAAGAAGCACATTTCTTCATTATCTTCCAAGAATTTAGAATGAACTGCTCCTGTTTGCCAGAGGATTAGGATTCCTGCAGGCTGCCCCTCCCCAAAATCCCCTATCTCTCCATGTAGTGTGAAATATTTGGATTCTCTAGTGGGACATGGAAAATGTAGAATATTTCTGTAGATAAACAAGTGAAAGTACTTCATAGGTTAGGGAAGAAAAAAAGACACTCATTTCTGCAGGTGATACAGACTCTCAGAGTGAGAAAGACAATCGTTTTTTTACAAAGTTTTTCTCTACAGTTTCACAAGTAGAACAGAAGCAATTTTCTATTGGGGTATGAGCATCTTTTCATTATCTCAAGCTTATTTCCTCATTTGGAAAAGTTACTTTTCAATCACAGGCTCTTCAAAGATGGAATTACGATGAGCAAATATATATTATGAAATCAATTATAGTCTTAATGACATTTTTCAATGGCAGACTAGAGAACAGCATTATTTTATTTAGCTTGTCTGTTATCCTTATACTAACTTATTTGAACACATAAAATACACTGTACACTGCAAGAAATAAACAAGATGGATGGATGGATGGATGGATGGATGGATGGATGGATGGACGAATGGAAGGGAGGAAGTGACATTTTCTTTGCTGCCTAAAAAAATTGCATATCTCTTAGTAAGTAGAATCCCTGTTTTTCCACAGACTTCTGGTGTGTTTTTTGCTATTTGTCCTTTTAGGATGAAATCCACAATGAGTGCTACACACAAACTGATTTGTAGCTGACATTTAGATGTCAGCACCAAAATTACAATGCCCAGTTAGCTCAGTTCATATGAATCCACTAAAAAACGGTGACTTGAGGGAACTGACCCACACATCCAGGGGGATTTAGTACATGCTCCACCTTTTCAGAACAAAGTGCAATCCCCTGATGTATACCTCTAATTGATTTTTCTCTGACAGGACACAAATGATATTAATGGACTCAAGGAAATTCCAGCCCTACTATATTAGACTGTCCTACATAATTACTCTGAATAACCTTTATTTTACATCCACCAGGTAATTTATGAAAAGTCCTCATGTATATCCTTCAAGGTATTCAAGTGCTGCTGAAAGTGGCTTCACTTCTTAAATTATGGGAATATAAATAATTTTTTTCTATCTTCTCACAAGATCCTTCTTACCACATTAAAACAGACATGAATCTACACTGCTGACTCATCTCTATGGCTTGTATTAATTCAGATTTCATTTACATGCACGAGTGGTCATATATTTTAATGAAGTCTTTAGCAGTAAATATCACCCACGTAAGAAACTTTTTAAAAACAAACATAAAAATTAGAACTAGATTTCTATGTATGATTTGGAATATTAATTCATCAGGTTAGTACCCATTTCATCAGGAGCCTTAAACTAGTTTTATAACTCCTGCTCTGTGTTTTGCAGGGTCATTGTTGGACAGGGAGCTGTAGGATGTTCACTCAAATAAGTTAACCTGTGCTGGGACCTTGGAAAGGTCTAGCTGTAAATACTGATCCAGCTATAAATACTTTTCAACCTAACTACATCCACAATGGTTTGGCTCTTTATGACTTACATCAAACCTCACCTTCTACCTCACCAGGGCTTTTGGGAAGGCTCCAACCAGCTCCCACTTACCAGAGAAAGCAGTCCATTGTAAGCTCCTGGGCAGAATAGATAATGCTTGGCCAATGGTGTCACATCATAAACAGCAGGGGGGAAAAAGTGCTGATTTTTCCATCAGAAACACAATGAAAGAGTCTTCCTCTGAAATACCTCTGACACCCCAAAAGCAAAAACACAATGGCATATGATTAAATGAAGTGCAATGAGAGGAAAAGTTATCCAGGCTGACACTAGTTTCTAGAATGGCAGACATGTTTCTCACCCTTTCTTCAATGGTCTTAATAGTTGTTGTTTGCTGAACTGGACTTCCACTCTTCTGGATTTGTGGTTTCACTGGAAGAGACAAGTCCTGCAGGATAACTGTGTTTATTGAATTGAAAGGTAAGTGGTGAGCTGAACTGAATCTCTGTTAAATCAGCTGATGATATCCTGGGCCTCAAAACTGATACAATATTGGTAAAGGTAGGTTTTCATTACAATCTTTTTATAATAAATTCTTTGTCAAATTCAAGCTTTGCACAATTTGTAGAACTACTCTTCTAAACTGAACCTTTAGCACTTGCTTTAAAATATACCTGTACTACCTTTTTTTTCCATACTGTGAAATCTTCCAAGAAATCATAAAGAAATTATCATTCAGCAAAAGTATTGATAACAAATCTGACCTGTCTGAAAGTCTAGGGACAGGTTGCCATGGCCAGCTCTACATGATGGCAAAAATAGAGGCAGAAGCAAAAGAGTCTTAAAGAAGGGGCTTTCACTATCCTAGAAAAATCCCAACGTGAGAGGCAGCACCCTGCAGAATGCACCCTGCCATAAACTGAAGGCATACCTGTGGTTCCTCATCCCTCTTTCAAAGGCCTGTTTTGATCTCCATCTGATGTTAGCATCTTAAGGAAAGATGGATTTAGCTTCTGCCTTTACAATAGGGGAGATGAATACAGCAGCTCCACACAGAGACAGATTCTCAGTTTTGGAAGTGTTTGGGGCCTGAGCAGCTGGAAGGGTTTCCTTTCCCTGTGGCTAGATTTCCATGTAGGAAAACCAGAGAAGATAATTCACTTAAGAATAGCTTCTGGTTGGAGAGTCTCCCTTGGAGGTGCACTCAGCAAGGCAGAAGCTGTGATATGAATAAGTTCCTGTGTCTCTGTGGGCACTCAGCCTCCAGCCTTTACAACCCATCTGTCCCTTCCAGAAGCAAGCACAACTTTAGGAAATTTGTGTGACAAAAGCCTGCAAGGGAATTCCTGTCTTTTTTTATCTTTCTGTTCCTTCTTCCAGCCCTGCTAGATTTTCCCCATCTAATCTAATAATCTATTAACAAACACCTTTTTTGATATTCCCCCCAGAGAATTTAGTTCTCAGCCTCTGAGAGTGGCAGCTGACCTCTAAACCTGCCTTCTGTTACCTGAGAAAAGGCCAGTGTGATACCTCATCTACCTGCTCAGGCTTCCTGCTGTGAAGAGGATCTTGGTGGAGCAGAGAGGAAAGATCATCTGGACCTTTTTACACAGCAGTGAACTTTGGGCTGGGCAGAATGAACTGACCCAAATGCAACTCGAGAGCAGCCTCAGAGGTGCTCTTCATCTCAGGCAGCTGTGGAAAACATCCATAAGTAAATAAATAAATAAATAAATAAAGCACAAAATGCTTTACACATAGAACTGAGCTAAGAGTCTCAGGATTTATCAGGTAATTAATCCTGTAATTGATTTCTGTGCCTCATCTCCCAGTCTGAAAGCAGCTCCCTTATTTCCCACCCAGACATGGATTCGGGCAGTCCACGCTGCCTGTAGGAAATGCTCTGAGCCCAATTCCCCTCTGCCCAACACCCCAAATTTCTAAATCAAACTACAGTGCTCATTTGAAATCAGAGCCTATCTTTGGGGTGAGGTTCTGCATATTCAATATGAGGTGTAGAATATTTCTGAGTGATGAAGAGTCCTTGGCAAAGCCAACTTTTGTATCACTGAGTATTAACTGATTTTCCATAAAACTTCATTTGTTTCCTGTCTAATTCTGCCTAGCATGAACAGTTTTAAACAACCTATTGCAACAGCTTCTCTACTTGCTTGCCTTTAATTTTCTGCAGAAATTAAATACAGCAGCATACCTTTAATGTTTATTATAGAATAAATGACTTATTCAGACATAAAAATATTTTGAGCTCTGCTGTTATATGTACAATGGTATAATAGATAATCCAAATTCAGACAGTAGATGTGATGCCAGAAAACATAGCAATACATATTTTATTGCAAGAAACTTGTGCTCTTCAGATGTAGCTTTGATTTAATATCTGTTTGGGCACTGTAGTTTAGCTGATTTAACTTTTAGTCGAGAAGATGAGTAATAAGGATTTAAACTATATGGTTTTCAAACTGCAAATTAGTTATCTGACTGGTTTTCACTTAGAACAATGTAAAACTACTGAAGTGTTTAATTTACTAGTGTAGCAAACAGTGCCTTCATTTAAATTTCTTCCTCTCTTTTCATCCATTCAGTAGATTAACAGAGCTGTATAAATTGATACAATTCATACTACTTTGGCTGATCTTTTAGACTGAGGGAAAGAAGGTGACCATTTATAATGTAAATGTGGGGGAAAAATATTCTTTCATAAATTAGGGTCTCTTCACAGATCCTGACCTGATTTATACTGTTGGTGAAATCAAGCCTTTATAGAGGAAGAATATTGTGATCACAAGATGAGCTTTTGAGAAGATACCAAACCTCAAGCATGTATACCAAAAAGAATGGATCAGGTATGTCTTTCAGAATGAATTCCCTGGCCTGATCAAATGCAATCAGCTAATTTGGGACAGAAAGATAATGGATGAAACCTACAGTAATCGTTGGGAAACCTCAGTGAAATAAGAACAGTTTCATATTGGAGAAACACATTTCTAACTTGATATTACTTTAATAACCTTGACTAAATATTACAGACTGCAATGTGGACATCCTCAAATATTTGCCTGTAACATGAAGAACAGACTATGCACATTGGAGGAGCTGAATCAGTGCTAGATACTTTTAATTAGAGACACAGTTGTTAATCTAGCATTCCCCATGGCTGCAAAGCAGATGTTTTAAAGGAGTTACTTTAAGTAAGGGTGACAAGATGCATTTTGGCCATGGGAACCCTGTCAATAGTGCTGGTGGGTAGCACTGTGCACACATTTCTGAGCTTTGCACAGTCAGTGCCCTGCCAAACACTGGCATTACCCGAGGTGAAGGGAGGTCTGTGGTCCATCTTGTCCTGTTGATGGATGCATGGACGTACAGGAGCAGAGAAGTGAGAGCCAACAGCCCCAGAGCAGCATTCATCCAACATTCCAGCACAATTCTGCTCTGCATTCCGTGCCTTTTTACATAACTGAGCTGCTGGTGGTGTAAATCCATAGGCATGGTTGATTCCCCCAGTAACTGAAATAAATGGCTATTCATTTCTAGTCCTGCTGGTGCTGCAAAGCTAATGCAGTTCTAGAAAAAGGAGCTGCTTTCAATTTTGGCTTACCAGCACTGGCATCAACCCAGCTCTCCCTGCAAAATCTTCATGACTGATGAGGTAGAAAGCAGGAAAGGCAGAGCTTTGGCTTTCAGACCACAGATGAAGCTTCCAAAGGTTTCCTCTCTTTCTTTTGTTTCTGACAATTAAAAATATATTAAAGCAGAGTCACTGTAAGCAACATATATGCAAGCACATACCATCTTTATGCTGTGTTCAGGCAGCACCACAATTTGAGATGGAGCACTGAGAGTCTCTTTTCATAGGCTGTGTATTTTAGAGATGTGTTTTAGAGAGCACTCTCCACCCCACTGATGGCATTTCTGACATGGCAAAGCCTGCTTTCCTGCTGCTCTCTCTCTACTGTGTCTGACAGCATTTTTAGGATTTAACTGACCTAAAAACGGCTTCTGCCTGTTACTGAAAATGCAAAAAAAGGTTCCACTAAAAACAGCACTTAGGGAGAAATTAGGATTAAAGAGCAGCCAGCACTTAAGCCATGTAAATCTGAGTGATGTCAAACTGACTGCAATGAGCTCAAGAGCAATCTAATGGATGCTTTCTGCTGTTTCAAGTGAAGCATTTAAACATTTTAATGTAAGGCTGTTTAAAATGCATATTCTATGCCACTTTAATTCAAGCTACAGTAGTGGCTTGATAAATCTCCTATTTCTGATTGGCACACAGCAAAAGATCTCCCACACTTGTGTGTGTTAGTCCTGTATACTTAACAGCATTTTTTTACACCCTGTATCCTGCAACATTTTTGTGTTGGAAAACTTGAACTTATAAAATTAATATCTCTAAAATTTTTGCTGTCCCCTGCAGCCAGACTGTAACATTTGGCACATTTCAAGGCCTAAAATTTGCAGCTTTACAATTTCTCTGACTGGAATAATTAGATACCATCTTGTATGCTGGCTACAATGTTTTGCACATAAATTACTTATAAACCACTGTGAGATTCAAACAAGAATTTGACAGGGAAAAATAGGTATTAACTCCTATGAGTAATTTAGGCATGTCAAAACTATAAATTGTTGCCTTACTTTTTCCTTTTTATGATTTGTGACACAAGAATGGATTACCTCTGCACTGTTTTCTACTTTGGCTGTGATTTTTGTCATTCAAATAAAGACAGAGGAAGAAAGAATGAAAATAAATTATTATGGCTCAGTGTAAACTATTTGCATGATAGTCTTTAAAAGGAAATTAATAGGAAAAAATTATTCTTAAATTTCAATTCTAGTAATGAGAATTGTAGGCTTAATGAAAAAATCATGTAAAATTAACTAATGTATATCTAGTTTTGGTACAATTATGTAATCCTCTATGCTGCAACATCTGACAGCAACTCGCATACTATGACCTTGAAGTTCTAAAAATAATGACTAAAATTTTTACCTTTCTTCTCCATTGTTACAGTTAAGTGTCACTACAATTCATTCACCTGGTGCCATTTTCCTGTCCAGTTGTAATTCTTGTCACAGAAATGAAGAATTTGAAACCTTTTCCAGATCATTTTTAACATTCTGCATTTGGTTCTGTTGGTAAATCTATCTCCACATTCATCTACGGGCACAACCTCTGAATACATCTGGAAGGGTTCACTGAGCTAACCAAATGAAATATGGAATGTTAACAAGATGAAACTTCTTTTTCCTTGCTGAATGGTGTGTTACTACATATCACTGGAAGACAACCCAATTCTTACAAATTACACTGTACTGTGCATAAGAAAGGGGAATGACTCAGGAGAAAAGAAAAATATCATTGGTGTGCTCCTAAAGTAATGTTAGAGTCACTCGTAGATGCCTACAAGTGTGATTGGACTGTATATATGTGTGTATTTCACTAGATGTGCAAGAGATTATATCATTGTACTCTATTTTAACAATAGAATTATGTGCTCCAGATAACTCTGCATCCCAATTCTGAGCCTTACTCAAAATTCCATCATAAAGCCAACATTCCATGAATTCTGTTGTACAAAGGGTCAGCAAACTCACCGTGCCAGTCACAGAGCCTGTTAAGATTTCCTGAAGTGGCTTTTCCTTCAAGTACTGAGAAGTTTCAGGAGGAGGGTCACAGTCTTCTGGTTTGCCAGTGAATTTGTCCTTCAGCTAAACGTTTCCTTGCAAAGAGGTTTCTTGCAGGACACAGCTGCCCCATGCCCCTCTTTGTCTTGCAGAAGGTCTAAGTCTCTCAAGGCCTAGATTTCCCAAAAGCACAGAATTAATAACAGAATTAACAGAATTAATCACTGCCAGGAAGTACCACAACCCAGTTCCCAACCCTTTTGCCTCCAACACACATGATCAAGGTAAGAAACAGGCTGCAAACATAAGCTGAAACACCAGGAAACACAAAATGTGGGTAGCCCTTGCTACTGTAAATACAAATTTAACTGCCCGGGGCAAAACTCTTTGAGAGGGGTCGTGCTCAGCTCAGCACAGGGAGCGGTCAATGCTCAGATAAATGGGCAGGCAGGCAGCTCAGTGTCCTTTCCTGTGTTTAATGTGTGGCCCCGGGCTCCCTTCACTCAGCATCCTGCCCTCAGTGTGGGTGTGATTCATGGCCGCGGAACCACTTCAACAAACAAGGAGGTGCGTATAGACATCTGGGAAAAAAAACCTCACAAGTGTCCCTCATCATTTAAGAGCAGGATTTTTAAAATGGGAAGCTTCCCTGAGGATTGGGTTGCTTCAAGAAATTTTCTCCTATTTGAAGATGTTACCCATCTTTTGTGTGGAAGAAGGGTCCTAAACCCCACATAATTCTGCAATTTCAAAATCTCATGGACTCATTTTAGTATTTTCCTACCATCCCTCTACAGAGGTGCAAAACACAGAGCATGTAAGAATTCAATCACACCAAGAGGTGTCATTTGTATCACAAACAGGGTTTCATAAGTGTTTGTAAAGGTTTCAATACTGTTATTCTTCTACTTAAAACACTTCTGGTTTTATGTCTAACATGAGATGTAGCTTCAATGCTACCAATAAGCCAGAGAAGCATTTGCAATTTCCCTGCTGCATTATGAACTTTTATACAAATGCAGATCCGTCCATCCAATCACCTACAAACCTGATGGAACAGGTTTCTCATTCCATCAGAGGTTCACTACTTATTCAAAGCAATTTTACAAAACTACTTTTTACTTTTACTAAAGGGATAACTGCAGAAGGTAAACAATATGAATTTAACTTTCTTTTTCTAACAGAAATAACATATACTGTTGTACTACAACCTAAAAAACAAGATTTACTGGCATTTGAGATTCACTTGCGATTCTGTTTCTCTTCTCAGCAAGGCTGGAACAGAGCATCATGGGCTGGGAAGTTTGCCTTTCTTTTCCATTCCTGTATATTATCTTTGCAGTTTAAACAACAGTGTAGTGTTTAAAAAACACAGCATAGTAGCTGTGGAATTATGGTATTGCATCGGGACACCATCCATTTTCAAGAAATGCCATCTACATTCCTGAATTTGGATCTATTTTGGGGAAAAGCCAGGATTTTCACACTATCACTTTAAAACTTGACTATTTTTCTCTTCCTTTGTTTATAAAATCCTGGAGATTTATGAGAAGAAAAAGCTGTTCTGAATGTGATGTGTTTATAATCAAAAAGATGTTCTAGAGAGATTTGGACTTTCAGACATTTGGATTGAATTTCAGCCGTGTCTCAGCACAGTAATTGATTATCTCAAAAATAATTCTACCTTCAGCTCAAGTCTATCAGACCAGACAAATCAAAATGTTTTTAAAAGCCAGCCTATTTTAACCACTTCACAGAATGCCAGTCTAGCAGATGGAGAAAGAAAATCCTAGCAAGAAAATAATGGGATTATTACGTTACTTTAGACCGTGGAAGACTCTTCATAGATAAAAACATCTGTTGTGCCTATGTGTGTACATATGTTTAACAAAAAAAAAGCTGGCATGTCTGTGTGCACACGTGTACATGTCTGTATATAGTCTAACAGCTGAAGGCTTTTCATTTGAGAATGCTATTTCAGAAAAAACAAATTTGTTTCATGTTCATATAGACTTCACTGATGTTCCCATGGAAAAAAAATATTGAAGAGTGAAAGAAGTTCTGCTAACACATGAATTAATGAAGTCTAGTTTCTTATGAGTTTAGTCTGCTTGTTCCTTATGTCAGAGTCAGAGAAAGCCTGGCTGGCATGTCCCCAGCTGTTGGAGCACAAAAAGGGACCTCTCTCAACCAAGAGGGAAAGCACAGCCAGTGGCACAGCAATGGGGTCACACAGACAGACAGACAGACAGACAGATGGACCCCTTCCCTTGCTCCATCTCTCTTGCTCTCCCTTTCTTTCCTCCATCTCCTCTGCCATTTCCCTTCATGATTCTGCAAGTCTAGTTTCCATAGCAAACCACGCTAAAAGTCTGTCAAAACACAAATACCGAGACTTACCGCTCCCCTGTGGCAAGTGCATCACTGTACAGAGTAATGAACTGCTGGGAGGCAGCGGGGTGCTGTTATTTTCTGTTCCACAGAAGAAACAATAAACATCACAAGCATCTCTTTTTTTCTTTTTTTCCCCCCACTAGCAACTCCGGAGTGAGAAAATGCATGAAAAGTAGTTCATTTAATGGTGAGAGACATGGCTATGATCAAGAGGAAATAAAGCTTTAGAGGTGCAATCTTTTCCCTTGCTCTTACCAGTAGAGCTGTGCTTGTGCTGGCAGCCAAGCCCTGCCAGGACAGGGGCTTGGGCAGAGATCCTGGCACACATTGGCTCTGCTCTTTACCTGGGGCAGAGCCTCTGGCTGCATTTTGGCCTCTCAGGATCCTGCAGGGACCATTCCCCTCAGGCGGCCTTCCTGTCTGTGAGGAGAGTTCAGCTCCATGAGCCTGTGGAATGTTGTGCCTTTTGCCTTCTGGGTGCCAAGCAGCCTCAAGTCTGTTTTTTGGTTTTTTCCCCATATACAAATGTAGGCTGCAAGTTCAGCTCCTAAGGCTAACACATTGTGAGAAAATCTTCTACCACAGGTCAAGTAAAGCAATTTGTTCTGTACTGACTTTGCTTTCAGAATGTTATTTTAAGCAACAGATGGATTACTGAGATTCCAGGCTGCCCTGATGCAGAGGCAAAAAGACCCAAACCTGTGTCAATCAGGCACATATATTGAATTTCCTGCTTATGTGAAATATCACTCTTATGTAACATTTTAAATCTCGGCCTAGGCCAGAATTTCAGGTGGTAGTTTCCCCATCATCAGGGCTCTTTCTATTTCTCTAACATGAAATGTGCTTACCTTCATACCCTTTTACAGTCAGAGCCAGCATATTTCATGGGATTTAAGTAGCTGTGTGTAAGATTTGTAATTTTTAGGGTAGCACAGGTATGTCAGTTCCCCCAGACTGTCACGCAGTTTATTTCAATGGAGCTGGCATCTATTTTGAGTAGGACTGCAGATTAGTTGGTGGGTCTTAATTCCAAATTGAATCTAGCAGTGCCAGCTCAAAAAAGTAGCTGGTGAGGATTGCTTCACACAGACTCCAAAGTTATATACTGTGTATGGTATTAATCAACTCCTGACCATCCCAATTCTGGATAAAGGAGGTGAATGAAAAAATTAAGCCACTGGCAACACAAGAAACCAGGCACGGCTCTGGTCCAAACTGCATCTCCACAGATAAGACTGAGCCAAAAGTGACATTCTGTTGCCAGCACCTCTACAGGACTTCAGAACTGATGGCAATTTAAAGAGATTTTACAGAGACTAGATCACAAAATTAATGATCTTCAGAGAGGAGTGAACAGAATTACAGATTCCAAACATCATTTATTTTATTCATAATTTTGGGGGTTTTTTTTGTTAGTTGGGGTTTTTTTTTGGTCTGTATTTGAGAGCTCTCACAGGTGGCAACATGCAGGAAAGAAACAGCAAAAGGAAGCCCTGGAAATGGCACAGCCATTTTCAGTGTGACTCAAGACAAATGCTGTCTTCAGGATCAGGCACAGATGCAAAGAACCCTACAGAGTTAATAATGTTGAAATTAGTTCCTTGAATTTCAACTTGTAGCTGCAAAATATAGCTCTTTAGTATCAGTGGACACCACTTATATTATTTTGCCTCTTCTTTCTGAAAATCAGTGAAAGAGATGGGAAGCAGAACATACATCCCAGTCTAATTCTTGCACTTCAAGTAATCGTGGGCAATTAGTTGTGTGCCTGTTCACAATCACTACAAAAAATTTCCATAGAAAATCTCAACAATGTTTCCCCTGACCGTATTATTCAGATTATATAGCTATTAAAAGTACATTTTATATTAATCTTTTATGGGTGCTCTTTGGGGAAATTTAAGAAAAACCATGATGAACAATAACCTGGGTTTAATGAAAATAATAATACAGATGTAGACTGACCTGATTTTAGTCACATTCTGTACATTTGAGAAGCATTAGAAACAATCAATAAGGTTCACATATCTAATAGATAAATTCAAATTTCCAGCACTTTCCTGCACACACTAAGCAAAAGTTGTTATGGAATAAAAAATGAAATAGGCAACAAAAAATGACGTTTTAATTCCTAAAGAATGCAGTATAAACGTAATAAAAATTTAAAAACAAGAATAAATTCATTTTAAGGACTGCTATTTCTAGTGTTTTGCCATTAGCATCCAAATCCTGAAAATAAGAAATAGCAGATGCTTGGAAGCAGGATCTAAAAATAGAACAGCATTTTATTGCATTAGGAGGCTGAAAAGGTATAGATTAGTGCTGAAATAAGAGAAACAATTTAAGGAATATTTTTACTTGATGTGATTTGCCAGGAACACTACAGAAATTCAGAATAGGTGCCAGGAATTCAGTGGAAATGCACCTCTAAAATCTACACTCACATCTGCCCTCTTGCTTTCACAAACCAATTGTTCACAGGGAAAATTCTTAAATACATATTCCAGTGTCCTGGTCACTTCTCAGACCTCCTAAGAATTTGGATCCATATAGTCCCTGATTTTGCAATCATATACAACAGCATTAGGGAGCTCTGCTGGTTTCAACTAGAATGAGTTTAAACATCCCCTTTGCAAATAGCATCCAAAGGTAAGGATTTTATTTAAGAGCTCTAAAATTAAGTATCAAACAACACATTCAAGTCTTAGTGTGATCAGGAAATGATGCTTGGATCTCTCTTTACACCAGTTCTTTCTTCACCTTCTGCCTCTCTTGTCCTTGTCCTGTACTCAACCACAATTTTCCTCAGCTAATGCTGCATGCTGAAGTGTGCAGAAAGGCAAAATGTGTTCCAAGGGAGTTCAATAAAAAAGCTGTTCCCCTGCATTAAGCCTCCAGTATTAACCTTCTTTAATTCTTTTAATGTACTGCTCTTTGATTAAGGTTTTTTTTATTGTACTATAATATTAAATGCTCCCCATCTGTTCAGAAGGGTAGTGCCATTCTTCAGTGGCATGAATAAACTGAGAGGGATTTGCTCTGGAGGTGACTTTTGGGGCTTTGCTGCTGTTGGCTGATGCTTTCATCACAACCACTGTATAAACATAACCAATTGTATGTGGCATTTGGCAACAGATAAAAGAATGGCACTGATTGAACCCTATGGACAATGTGTGAACATGCTGGAACGAGACAGTCTGGTCTGTTTCCCAGAAAGATCCTTCCATTAGTGATATTGTGATCATTTCCATGATTATGAGGAGTTCATTTTGTTAAGGCAGTAAAAGCACACCCCCTGAGTCTTATTTATTGTCTGCTCTAATTTTGTTATTTCAGTTTAACACATTTATGTTCCAAGTGTAATAGTGTTTTGAATTCATGCCCAGCTAACATCATAAAAATTCATTTGCTAAGATAGCTTTCTTTTAGTATCTAGTGTCTTCTGAAAGGACAAATATAGCTCTGGCATTTTCCTTTTCTAATCATGTTACTAAAATATATTTAAAAAGCCCTTTATAGATTAATGTGATCTGGTTGTGCAGAAAGGATAGAGTTCTTACCACCTAGAACCTTCATTAAAAAATCCACATAAATGGAGGAAAACAACAGTTCTCCATGAATCTGGTTTGATATCTGAAATCTCGATTAAAAAAAAATAAAATCTAAGTGGTAACAAGAAAAAACACATTATTTTCACAGTATTTCAAATATTCATTTGAAAGATAAAACCTAGTTTCATACAGAAATATAGGCATGTCATCCTAGCCATTCCTTCAATTTTCATCATTAAATGCATTTAATATATTCATAACACATAAAATATATGTCCATGGATTACAGGACCCAACAATTTAAATCCTCAAACTCTTCCTCTAAAATAATCAAATTCTCTGCCTCATCTTCCCTAAGTGTGGAACTGCAGCTGATGATGGCAGTGTCTCCTGGACACTAAAGCAAAGTGGTGAATTTACCCCATCTCTGTATTCCCCAGCCATATTTTGTAACCTGGCTATAAAGTCCTTGTTCTGTTTGGGCTGGAATTGAATGTGAGTGTGAACTGGTACACCAGAATCAGCTTTTCTGCTCCAATGTGCAACCCCTTGCTACCCCTGTGTGGTTTCACTGGCCTTTCTGGATGCAGGCACTGATGCCTCAGCCTCCATCCTCACCATGGACTCAACATCGCTCCTCTCCCTCTCACCTCGAAGCTCATTGTTTACAGAAACTGCCCGAGGCCCCTTTCCCTCCACACCAGCCACAATCCAGCTGTTAGTAGAAATTCCCCTTGACAGTCTGCAGTGACCTTCTCCTTTCCAGGCTCTCCTTTCCAGGTCCATCACTAGATTTCTGTACCCTCTGACCTGCCAGTCACCCTTAACATTTTTCTACCTTATTTATATTTCTTTTCATTCTTCTGCTAGCCTGACTTCTCTCATCTCACCTTTTCCTTCTTATTCTGTCTGTGCTTTCATCTCTTGCTGTGCAGAACATGTCTCATTCCCCCTCCAGTCTTCACTAAGGTGCCTCATTAGGCTCAATCTCTGAGTCAATCCCTCTTCACACCAATAGTACCTGTAATACCTTTGTCCAAAATTTTGCACAAGGATGTAAATTCTGACAATTCTAGCCCAGGGAGTTCATTTTTGATGCTCTAAATGAATCACTACAATTGAAATTTGGAAACCAAGCTGTTGGTTCACAGGAGAGCTGTTAGTGCTTCTGAGCAGAGCAAACAACAAACTTAATACAAAAAAGTCGCATTTTTTTCCCACAGATGATGCTATCTGCGACTCCAGGGAAGATCTTTTGAAATGTTAATAAACTGTGTGGGATTAAGGTGTCTTGAAGACACCAGTGTCCTCATGAATTCCTACAGTAAACAATGATAGAGTAAGGAAATGGTACTATGAATAAAGATGCTGAGTGAAGTCCAGCCTCAAAGGGATCAGAGAGGTATAAAGGCGCCCATTTAAAAGGGAAGCTTAAACATTTAGCTTATCTAGCTAAGTATATTATGGCTACCTTAGTGTTGTTTTTATAATAGAAGAACCAGATTTAGCTAATGCTCCACAAATGGAAGTAATTAAGCTGCATTTAAAGTATTTTATTTATAATTGATAATGCTCTGTTTCCTGCGGATGAGACTAATGAGGCAAGTACTTAATTTTTGAAGTGATTTTTTAAGAATTTTTATAAATTGGCATGGCCACAGAAACTTAATACTTACTAGGAAGATCTAGAGTGCTCTGTGTTGATAATAAGTTAGAGAGGTGATGTGGTAGGTGAGGGGGGCAAGCCTTTACCACACATTGCTGATAATACAGGTAAAAGGAGGTTTTAATTTTACAGTTCCAGGGCTACAATCTATCAAAAGTCTGCCCAGATGAAAAGCTAAGTAAACTTGCAGAGAGAAAGAGAAACCAAATTTTTTCTTTTACCTTACTTGTTTACATTGCTGCTCTTCATCTCTTGAGTCTGGTGGGATTTTTTTTAATCACACCACACGTGCCACTGCTTACTTACTAAACCAAACTCTAACCTGGAGTCTTAATATTACAGCTAGAACAAAAAATACTAGCTGAAAGTAATGGACTTAGAGAATTTGTTGGAAAAAGAAAGGTTATAGAGAAGACAGAAAATCTTCAGGACAATGGTTCTTAAATCACCCAAGCCTCACATTTACATCTGCAGAGAGCATGCAGTTGAATCAGTTCTGCTGCACACAGTGGTTCTAGGGGATGCCATGTTCTGCTCCCATACTTTTGGGGCAAAAACTTATGGTTAATGCATGTAGTTACATGAATGAGGTGACTGAGTTAGAAGGAGCAGAAGGTATGGGTAAAACCTCCTTCTGCCCATTTTTGATAGTCCAGGCCAATATCTCCCTTCCCATTTTGGAAGGAAGGGAGATAGTTTTTGTTTTTTTCCCGAAACTGCTTTCCCTGTCCATAAACGCAGGGGAAGCAGGAAAGGCTCAGAGGAGGAATTTGAGCCATTCTCACTCCCTGGCAGCACACACCTTATGTTCAGATCTGTCTCCAGCCCACAGCACCTGTTCACAGAGCTGTGTTTCTGGTCTGGGTGTTAAAGCCTGAATAAACCTAAGAAGAAGATTAACAATATGCCAAAAGATACACGAAGGCAAATTAATTAAATTTGACTAACCTAGACTGTTAAGTCTGGTTTGCACTGAAAATGGCTGGCTGGTATTGGAAGACATGTTTGTAAATTACCCACCCAATTTTTCACCAATATAATCTTCCTTTCCAATGTCTACTTTAAAGAACTCCAATTCTTTTTTAATTAAAATTCAGTAAAACCAAATAGACCAATTTAAAGCTTGTCAATACCATCCCTCCTTTCAGGCAGCACAGTTTCAGACAACACAGATACATCAGGTGTCGTCAGACAGAAACCTTGGATCAAGGTAATTTGTTTAAAGTTCACAAACATTTATTTAGAGATCCTTATTTAATCACAGAGCAGTTTCAGTAGCTATAAAGCACTTGGTAAGTTCTAACTGGAGTAAAACACCTTTAAAGAAACATGGCTTAATAAAATTAACAGTTTCACCAAATGCTCTTGTAGCAGAAATCAAACACAAACACCCATTTGGTGAGACAGAATTATATATATGTATTTTTCATTATCTTTTTTAATAATTGGAAAATCTAATTCATTGAAATCAGGATTGATCTTTCCCGAAAAATCAATGTCTCCCATATTGCCTACTACGGAGGATCTGGAATTCCTTCTAAACTGCTTTCAGATACTAGTGAACATTCATCACTGAGTCTCTGCAGGTAAAAAATTATCAAAATAAAGGCGTTTTGAGGAAAAAAACAGTTCCCACTCATCCAATCATACCTTTTGCTACACTTTTAACAATTTTTGCAAACCCTTATTGCTCATATCAAGAGCAAACCTTTTGATTAATTTTGACTACAGCTTGTACAGAGAAAAGTGCTGCAGAATCCTAACACACTGTTTTTGGAAAGTTTTAAATGTTTTCTATTTTAAACGTATCTCTGTAAAACTGTAATAAAAACCCTGCAAGACCACAGCCAACAGAAATTAAAGCTGGTATGCCTAGATCTTAAATGTAGGGAGTTGGTTAATTTTGTAAGAATTCTATAATTTCATTGCATTATTTTCTAATTCTCCAGCAAAGCTTTCCTACAATGTTCAGTCTAAGAAAGAAGTTTAATCTACTTGAATGCCTGACAATCTGCCACAACTCTTCTGCTAAAGCTTTCATTCAGAATTATATCAAATAGAGAAGCTGAGTAAAAGAGAATAGAACTGTGAGTGCTTTGAGGCATTCTCCCAGTATTACTGTGTTTATCCACATCTTCTATGAGACATAAATCAATGGTAAAAGTGCAGCTACCTGGTGCTATTGTCCAAATGAGCAGGCTCTAACTTTTGATATTGGAGGTGAGAAATCTTTCTCACATCCTTCTGTTTTGTTGCTAAAAAAAAATAAAAAAAATATTTCAAGGAGTCATTAAAACTTGTCAGGCTGGCAAGGTATCACAAGAGGAGAGAGAAAACATGCTGTGAACAGCACAGCCTGTTTCTTGCAGTCAGAAATGAGGGTCAGTTGGAGGGAAAAGAACTGTGAGCTCCAAGAAAAGATTTAGGTGGAAGTAAGTTAGGCATTTTATCATTTTTACCCTTTTCTCTACATGCTTTGAGCTTTGGGGGAACAGAGGGGACAGGCAGCAGCGTTTGAAGATGCCGGTTCAGAGTCAATTTAATCAACTTCACAGTTCCTGAGACTTAAAGAACTTACAGGTACCAATTTCAGCTGGATGGATGGTATGAGCCCAAATTGATAAAAGACCTGGCACTAGAACAAGCAGGTCACATCATTTCACCCTCAATGAGATGCCAAATGTCAGCCCCATCACTGGAGGCCAGAAGAAATATGTGACCACACAGAGTACACAAAATTCACCTTTGCTGCTCTCCAGGAATTAGTTCAGTCCCACTGGCTGCAATCTCAGACACCACAGGCAGAGCTGACCTGCACAGCCCACGAGTTTCACAGCCACTGCTGATTTCAGCTGAGACCCCACTGTCTTTCTGAGCCTCACCGTGCCCTTCTCTCCTCTTTTCCTAACTCTCCAGCAGCTTCTATTATTTTCCCCAGGAGACAGAGATTTCTTGCACCTTCCAAATCCAGACTCTCCTCCATTGCAGCCTGGCATTCACCTCTTTTAAGGAAAGGGAAAGAAAATGAATCACTTTTTCTCTCTCATCTTTCTGGCTTAGACCTTTCTTTAGGTCAAAGAGAGTTGGACATCCTTTGTTTAGAGCAGCATTATCACCCTGATGAGTGATAGTTGTTTGGGCAGCTTATTTCACAGCTTATTTAACCATGGATAGATCTGAGTCATTCTCCTAACACAACACAACAACCCGGAGCCTGAAAAATGCCTGCAGCAATTGGAGCAATTACACAAACACTAATCGGGGAGTACAGCCCAGATGTTACCCACTGGAGGTGTGGGGAGACCTGAGAAGCTCCCTGACCTGGAAAGCCATTCCAGGAGCCAGCCGTTCCAGCCCCAGCTGGAGCATGTGGCAAACCACCTCACACTACGTATGGTTTGAAAACAGCAGAAGCAGACACATGGGAAAAATAGGGGCTTTTTGATAACTCTGCTTTATAGACAGAAGAAATAATAATGCTGGTTCCTTCCAGTGTCCACTAAGACAGCTGAGTTCATAAACAAAAAGTTCATAATCTAAGTGTAATAGATTTTGCTTCCTCAGGCAACACAGGGCTATGAAAGTGTTTAAAATGGACTTTTCTCTGTGTAATCAATAAAGCTTTCACAGAGATTGGTTCTGTTCCAAAGGCTTTTTTAGCTGCTTGCACAGGACTTCCAAACACCAAATAAGCTTTTTATCAATTTCTATTTTATAACTTTCTCCTATTTCTTTATAATCCCTCCTTAAAGTACACAGAATGTAGTGGTGGAAGATTTATTTAAATCACAATCTAAAAGAAACATCAACTTGTAATTTGTAACTCAAATCGCCACTATGTGCAACTTCAGTTTTAGTGAAAGAAAAAGTGTTTGTACTTTATAGTCTATTTCATATCTGCATTTGAAAATGTAGGTCCAGGCTCAGAACCTCCTAACTGCCATTGAGTGCCATTGACTTTACATGGATTTCCATCAAAAACGGGAGGTTTAAATGGTTAACATACCCAAAATCAAGATATTAGCATTCTTATCAAAATAAATCAATTTACAAAGATTTATCTTTTCTCTTTATCATAAAATTTTACTTGTCATTGTAATCATGTGGCAGAATTTTGACTGGGCACACCACACCTAAATTAATAAAACCATAATTTAGGCTTTTGTGTACAGTAAGTCTGCACCCAATTGAGATGGAAATGTATTAGCCATTCTCCCACAGCAGCGTTTGCCCTTTCATCACTGACCACAGGCTCTGGCACATGTAATGCAGTGACTGGGCATTTGCAGTAAATAATTAGATTTTTTTTGCATATATTTCAGAATAATTCATCTGACTTTCCATGACTTCTCCAGGCTTCTCTTGTGGTTGCAGAGGTCAAAACTCCACCATCCTACAGGTCTGTGTACAACGGAACCAAAATCAGCTCTCAAATCACCCAACCATGCCCATTTTCCCAGCCCACATGCACTTTCTTCCCCACTGAAATCAAGCTAAGTACACTGTTAGGCAGTTTTTGCTCTCAAGGATTCTCTTCCTCTGCCAAAATCATTATCCTGAGTTTTACCCAGAGAAAATGGTCCAGTGGAGAATTTAGTGGATGTCTTATCCTTCATTCCACAATGCTGAAAACTGCCAGGCAAAGCTGACTTGGTTACTTTTGCAATGAAAAGTAAGGGAAGCTAGATAGTGCTAGGACTAGTTAATGTGTTCATGTAATATTTGGCTTCGCTCATATTCCAGCCATTTTCCCTAATAGAATTACAGCAACAGGGAACCCTGAGCATCCATTTTTCAAGAACTGAAGATTTGTCTGAATGTGAAGGAAAAATAAGTGCCTTGAGGCTCAATCCTGCAGGTGCTAAGTGCCCACAACTCTCAGAGAAATCATCCACAGTTTGAGAATTTAAACTGCTCTCATTCTTCTCTTGACTTCTCTTGCAGGAGTTTGCACAAATGAGCCATAAGGAATGAGACCAGATTGTCTGCAGATGGAAGCCATAGTGGAATAAATCAGGGAGGGAATTTCAAGTCTAGTAGTTGTTCTCCACTACCCCCATAGGTGGCCACATTTAGTCCATACAAAAATATTCCTGGTGTGGAAAGTACTGTGCCCACAGTGAAGCTACTGCAAAATTGCCACACTATGGGAACAGGGGCTGCTCAACATATTTTACAGCTGGAGCCATGGACTAATTCCATTTTATTCTAGAAAACATGTTTCTTTAACATGATCAATCTCAAAGTAAATATTATGCGTTTTCATTAGTAGCAGTCAATGAGTGGTTACCTCATATTTCTGATCTGGTATTTTTAACATCTGAGCACTGACTGTCCTATTACCTTCCCCTGCCAAGCACATACTCTTGATTGACCACTTTGAACTCTGAGGGTCTCAGAAAAGATCGATTTTTTTTTCTCTGATCTGTGGAAAAACTACTAAAATTGTATATAATCTGCTCTGAGAGGTACCAGGGACTTGAAGAGCTCTAGTATTTTTTCCCCCTCTGAGAAGATATGGTCAGCGTGGTCCCAGAAGAGAAAACAGACAATGGACTATGGCATCTGTAGAACTTATGTATTAAGAAGGCAGAATATTTGGCAGTGAAAAGTGAAGTGATCTAGAGTAGTAATTTCAATTTATTTCAACTACTGATTTCCACATCCATTTCAACACTCAGGAGGTGGTATCTGTAGCTGTGATATCTTGGTAGCACATTTCTGTACTCTCCCATAAAGTGCCTACTGTCCCTTCTGTTTCAAATGTCACCATCACTGTGTTCATGTCCCCTGAATTAACATCAATAGCACTGAGCCCTACTGCAGTATGTCAGGGTGATTAAAATGCAGCACTCATGGCTGGCTGTATTCACCATGACAATCAAGTTACTTCAGATTCATTAAACAACGATGAAAAAATATCTTTGGAGTGCTGGGCTGCCACAAACAAGTCCTGTGATTCTGTGATATTCTCTGCATATTCCCTGCCACAGAGAGTCATTTTGTCTTAGTCTTCTATTTCCTAATGCATTTTATATGTACTCTTTAAAACAGCTATTTTTTTTTACATTCCAAAAGATTGCAATGTTAGTGAATATTAAACCCAAAGCAAGTATTTATGAGAAATGTGGGCCAAGAAACACTCCTACAAAGACAGACACAGTTATTAGAAGTTAAATCATAAACTGCTTGCAATTCACATATAAGATACTTACACAAAAAAAAAGGACAAATGCTACACATGATTATATTAACAATAACAGTATGTGTCAAACCAACACAATAATCCTTCTGCTCTTCTCAGCAATGCTCGGGCTTCAGCAGCAGGACTGATTTGATTCCGTTTGGGACATGACATTTTAAAAAGACAAATTGAAATCCAAGCAGATGAGAACAACAGAGATGACAAAATGGTTTAGAAAACATGATTCAGAAGGGTTTATGCTTTGCATTCTTTCCACATGTATAAAGAAACTGGGACTTGAGAAATATCCCTCAAAGAAAGATGGAGTAAGAAAAAGTGGTAGTTTCACTGAATGCTGAAATTGCTGTGTTTATCACTTTCTGTTTAATAATTTGGGTGAAGACAAGAAAAATGGATGGGCAGAAAAGTGAGGTTATCTTCCCATTTGTTATGGCACAACATCATAACAAGATGTCATAGCTGTGAAATGTGAAGAGGTGCTTACTGAAGGTGCTCTGACTGCAGGAGTATTTCCATGTGTATGTCCTGGGGTGGTAAGTGAGCTTATTCACTTAAATTATTATTTAATTACCTACCCTCACTCTGTGGCTGAATAAAAGGCCTTGCATTTCCTGAAAGGGCACCACTTCTCTTCTAGTCATTCCAAGTTCTTCTATAGTTCTTCTGTAGTTCAACACTACAGTTAAAATTGTACAGAAAATAAATTTCCTTAAGAAAAAAAATAATAAAGCCAGAACACACTTTTGTTCTCTTCCTTCCTTTCCCTAGAAACATTTTGCAGAAGAAAAATAAAAAAGAAAGGTATCCAATGCTATCCAAATTAGACCCTGAATGTTCCATCTTGTAGTGAAGGACTGGTGACAGCATGAGCAGCCAAGGTCGGTCATGGTCTCCATGGTCCCAATCCCTGCAGGAAAACCTGCTGCAGTGGGGAGGAGTGATAACAGCAACAGTTCACTCAGAGGCTGCATTTCTGGAGAAGGTTTAGTGCCTTGGGCGTTTTCAGAGACTTCAGCTACCAAAATCCGTATGTTTCTAGTAAATGTCCGTAAAATGGGATTTTTCAGAGACTAGTGACTCGATAGGCAAATTTCACAGAGACAGAAAGAACTCATCCCAGGCACAAGATTGTTCCTCTGATCTCAAGCCTCTGCTCCACCATACAGAGAATATGAGATCATTTGGATTAAATGCTTATGTGATTTTGTTAGCAAGGGTAGTAAGAATTTTTCCTTAATTCAGTTTCAGAAAATGGCTATTTTAGCTGAAATAGCAGGAAGAAGTTATCTAAAAGGAGACAGTAGCAGAGGAAGGAGGGAAGGTCACATGCACTTTGAAGCTACAAACATACCTGAAAATAAGGTCTGGCAGTAAAGTATGATGGGGGATCATGCAAATAAGGAGCACTAACAAGTCCACCTTTCCTATCTATGGAATACCAATTACCTGATGTAAATATATAACCACTCACAATCTTTTCAAACTTAAAGGCTGGAAGGAAATAGCCTAAACTGAGTGGAAATCTGACTGCAGTTTAGAAAGTGTTGACCCAAAGGCAGCAATATTCACTCCTGGTTTATTGGGAGGGTTGCTTGGGGTTTTTTTAAAAATATACTTATGCAAAACTAATATATGCATTTTGAAATAAATTTTTTGCTACTAAACTGTCATTTAAATTCCAATTTTCATATTATTTATATGTGAACTCCCACAGAAAAGATGTTCTCAGGAAGAAAATTCTGACCTAATTCTGTAGTCCCACATTGTCCCCTCCTCACCCAGGTCCCTCCACACTGACACTTGAGTGATGTTGCCTTATTTACCTTCGGTTACCAGAGGGGACAGGAACATTATGGGCTGCAAATGCTCAGAGTAACAGCAACAGATGTTTATTGCTTTGGAGGAGTCTACTCCCCCAGCACTAAATTAAGTGTCTTAAAATAAACAGATAATAAACCAGGAATATCAGGCCATAGATCTGTCACACCTAAAACAATGTAACCACCTGGTAATTCCTGCATGTTTATTCAGGGCTGACACTGTAAACAACCCGATGGCAAATGTTTGTATTCATGATATCCAAGAGCAGACAAGTAGCTCTGATGCATCACAGATTTTAATGAATAAATGTCCGACTGCAGGGCCTGAAAATGAGTCTCAGAAGATGAAAAGCTTAATTTTTGAGTCACTACTCATAAAAGGTTAAATATATATAGTGAGAGAAGCTAAACCAAGAAAATGACAATTACTTAGCAACACATAAAATCTTTCAGTTGCTGCAAACTTCAGACTTGGACTACTACTGCAATTCTTTCACTGCTCTTTTTTGAGGACTGCTGCAAACTTTGCCACATTTAATGATCAGAAACCCACTTCTAATTTTCAGAGTCAATTTATACATAACTAGTTAAAAACTTGTTGTTTCTTCTAGTTGTTTCTTGTAGTTGAAAAACTAGTTGTTTCTTCTGCCTCTAGTATCCATTAGTATCTAGTATTCTGATGCAGTTTTAATACACATATGTAATATTGTCTGTCTGTCTCCCTTGAGTCTAAGCCTATCAAACACTGCTACTCATTTTCTGCTACTCATTTTCCATTCCCTTCTCAGCCCTCTGCATCTCTCCAGCCCCATCCCTCCCGAGTGGGGGACTCAGAATGTTTATGGCTTCCTGAGTGAGATCCCATCATTCTTTTGCAATAGTATGAATATTTCTCTGTTGGAATTACCTTGCTGGATGTGCTCTACAACCACATCTGCCTTTTCACCAGTTTTGGTGTGTACCTTCTGGTATTTAGGGCTGGTCCTTCTCCGTCTCTATTGTTTCCTCCACATCATGTCTTCAGTTCTTGATGAACATTCTTGTTACCTGTCACCAAGAAAATATTGCCTCATTTTATAAATCCCAATATTATAGTTTTGGTGATAATTCAGTTCTGTCTGAATGATTTGCTAATTTTCTATTTGATAATGTCCCAGATTTTATGTAGATTAAAATATACTTGTGTCTCAGTTTTGAGATAAACATGAGAGAGGACAGTCTGCAATGAGTACTCTTCTTCAAAGAGTTTCAACAATTCCTCTCCACAAATGGAAAATTAATACTAATAAAATGGGAGGAAAATCCCCCAAAACCAAAACCAACAGGTTATTAACAATAGAACACCCACAAGGCAAGGAAGACGAGTAAACAGCTGCCCTGGCCTCAGCTCACCTGGAGGCAGCTGGAAGATGGCTGCTGCAGCTCCTCTGAGCCAGGGAAGGGAAAAGCTTTTTTGCTTCGGTCAAAAAACCAAGCTAGCCAAGCTAAACTGAACCACACAGTGTCACTGGGCTGTGAGGCTTCACAAATCCCCAAAGGAAGAGCCCAAAGCTCCCCTGGGCCCAGGCCTTAAAGATCTGGCAACCTTTTTGGGGTATAAAGCTGGGAACATATTTTAATAATCTTCGTAAAATCTGACTTTGTTTGACTTTAGTCAAATCTGGTTTTAGCCCTGTATTTCTTGATCTCCAAAATATGACTGCTTTCTTCATCAGTTCTTTCATTCTAGTCTTTGGAGATTCTTATTCAATCCTATGCTTTTCTGGAAATAATCTTCTCATTATTTTTAGAGTTCTTTACACACTTTCCCTCCCCTTTCCCACACTTTTTACATACATCTGTGATTGATTTTCTTCTTTTAACTCAAAGAAATTCCAGTCTTTCCCTGTTTATATCCACACAATTGACTTCATGCTAAGAGCTCCTGTGAACCAAAATATGTCCTATTAAAAGTGACAACTGCAGTCACAGATGTGTTCTTGCCTATAGTTCTCACTTAAAATGAACCAACTCATACTTAATCTGGATTCTGTATACTTTTCTCACCCCTGTTTTCCTTCCATATACTATGCAAAATCTTCAAGTTGTGTTGTGGATGTTTTTCCAATGTGTTGCTTTTTTTCAGTGGTATAATACTATGTGTCTTCATGAATTTACCAAGTGCCTCCATTTCGCTCCTTGAATTAAAAAGCAGCCTCTTTTTCCTGGTGACACTGCTGGGGCTATTTATCCAACTACCATTCTCACTATTAACAGGTTATTCCGTTTCCATGTTGCTCTTTCTGCCACCCAGGAATATTTCATTTCCCACTGTCATAAACAAGTACAAAAATTAGTAACAGCTTTTCCCAATTACCAGCCTTTATCTCCAAACATGGCACACACCCCTCAGCCCCCGTGAAAGGACAGGTCATTTCTCAAAGCTGGCATCCAGTCACACAAGCAGGGACGTGGGGCCATGCAGGAGCACAGAGCTTGAGGTTCAGCAATACACTCATCAGGTCAAAGTCACAGTTCCAAGTGGTATTTATAAATAAACCAACAAACTTCAGGCTATTTTATCTAGAAAAAATCCTGTTTTCGTTTATAGCTGAAAAATAATTTTATCTGTGAAAGAAAAAAAGATTATTTTTCACTAGAATTTAGAAAGCCAGTGAGAAGAGCAGAGAAAAAGATACCAACAACAAAGCAAAATTGTGCTGCAATAAGAGAATTTTAATGGCCTTTCCTGTGAACACATTGATCTCTTTGCACAATTTTTCTGTTACCAGAGAAACAACACTGTTAGCTTCCTTTACCACTAAATTCAGCTAAGACTGATTCCTTTCTTAGCAATATTGATAATAGAGTCTGACCACAACTGGTCTGATTACTCAGTAAAACCTAACTTTACTCCTTTAAAGAAAACAAATTTATTTTTTAAAAATTGGTACAAGAAAATCCAGGTAAAATACTGATTATTTTTTTACACAAATGTTTAACACAAGTGAAGGAAATTTCTGCCGGTGCTAGATACTCTATTTTCATATACATACTAGTGAAGAGAATTAAATTAAATTGGAACAGCAACAGCTGGGAAATACCCAAAGATTTGCTTTCCTCCTTAATGTACCATGGTTTGAACTATGTGTGCTGGTATTTTTTTCTGTTACTTTTTCTCTCCCCATCATTACTTGGCTCCTTACTCATTCCTGTGTGCTGTCTCTTACCAGCTGCCTGCTATGATGATCATCTTTGCAGTATCCATCTCTGCTATTTCCAACTTGATGTTATTACAGCAAAATATGCAAAAAAATATACAAAACTGGCAAAAGAAGCAAACAGGAATGAGAGACATGCTAGAACCTCCGACTCGTGAAAGAACAGGCATGATTTGATGGAAATCTGTTTTCTTTGACTTATAGAAACTTACAAAAATTTGGTCACTTCTGTTTTCATCATCCTTTGGCAGAAAAATGACTTTATTTAACAACACAATCTCCCCATTTCTGGACTTGCATATCACCAGCCCCACTCTACACTCCAGTCTGACTCAAGTTCTGTTCTTTGCTCATTTCCCATCCCCTATTCCCCTCAATGTCACTAAAAGTCTCTTTACGTAGACACATACCTGTGTCCTACATACATAGGAGAAAGTGTTCCATACTTCTGATTCACTTCTTGAGATAGCACACATTGAAATTGCACACATTGTTCTAGATGTCAACATGCATTTTCATACTCTCTATTCCTTTCCTAATGACCTTTAGTGATCAATTTGCATTTTTACCTTTAATTGATGAAGGTGATCAAAGGAAACAAAAGTCAAATTGCAGACAAGGCATTTGTAATGGAACATTTAAGAGAAATGGGAAGCAGTTATTTCAGAATTGAATTCCTTAATCAAAATTCAAGACTCCAGAGCTATCAGCAGCCACAAATGTTTTTGAAATGGATGACAAGATGGTATACTATCAACAGATACTCTCCTATATTGCAAAAACAAGTGTAATTTATTTCAGAGTGGCACAGCCAGCAGACTGAGAAAAGTTATTATATACTCAAGGCAAAATAAGCCAAGTGTGCTTTACTTGCTTGTTTTCAATTTGGCAGATTTTAAATTCTTTTGACAACAGGAGAGGCTGAGAATAGAACTCAATTTGTGAAGCTGATTGCAGCATTATTTACAAGCAAAAAAACCCCATTGACTGATTATCTAAATATTATCCCATAAATTTTTGAGCCTAATTGGGATACTGAAAGAGGGCAGGGCTTCTGTGGTTTAGCTTTAAAAGCTTCACTATCCCATGGATAATGACCGATGCTGTTTCCATGGAGAATAGTCCAGAACTTTCCTCAGTCCTAGCTCTGATTTCCTGTATCATGTTAACATTTTAAGGCATCAGTGCAATTTCAGGGATTTAAACTGAATATTGCTTCACAGATTTAGTAGGAAAATAGTGTGACTTTCTGTTATTCAAATGAATGTGAATAGGTAATATCTTCATATATATCCAGGTAAATTTTCTGGCAGATTAAAATAATTTTACTGCAAAAACCTTTAAAATTAACCGACAGTTACTTCTGCACTAATGAAAGGACTTCCTCTCTAGGGAAGAGATTTGCATTAAATTCTTATCTCATATAAATGAAGAAACACATTTTCCAATACAGAATGAGAGCTTCGGTGCCAAGCAATCTCGCTCAGTTTGACTATGAGGAACCTTTTCTAAAGATGCACCCTTCATTCTTTTTACAACTACCCAGATTTTTCACTGACTCAAGTGGTATCTTTTTTGGCACTTTGGGAATTGACAATAATGTACTTGTCAGAAGATTCTAAATGCTTAGTTTCTTATGACAACTTACCTTTGAGATAAGAAATACCCACAACTGAGGAGCTTTGCCTGCTGCTTATCTCTGTGTGTACAAAACCCCAGTTAAAAGCTGTGACTTCATTCCAGGCAATGGAAACTTTTCATCTCTTTAAATAGGGCCAAGATTCCACCCACACACTTTCCCTTCACAGACATTCTGTAGAGTCCTCCAAATAAACCTAATTACATTCTACACATGGAATATGCCAGGATAGAATGGTTAAGAATTAGAAGAGCCACTTTCATACTTAAAAAGCACAACAGATTGGTACAAAACCTTGCTGATGTCATTTCCCTTATGGAAGAGAACAATTAATGCTATGACCTAAAATTGGTTGTGGGACTTACTCATCACCACAGAAATCCATCGGATTTAGGTGGATGCACTTAGCTACAAATATTTTCCCTAATACTGTTGCCAGTATGGAACTTCACTGTAGCAAAGAGAGGGAATTTATGGGTAGGTTTTAGAAAATTTAAAATTCGACATGCAAGGCGTAGGCAACCATTTCATATACAGAAGAAAAACATTATTGATGACCATGCTTTAAAAAAACCCAAACAAAACGAGACAATACCAAAAAATGCACTGGACTTTCTCAGGATACAGGTGGGTCAGTCTAAGGGTATAAGGCAGCACAAACACTGTGTGCTGGGGCAGGAAGGGGAATTGTAGCTGGAGCCAGTTTTGTTGGAGTTTGCCAGCCTAGACAGAGATGGCAAAATGGCCCATTTTTTCTGCAGTTCACTCACTGTGCAAACTCTGTGCTTGATAATGTTGCCCATTTTTCTTGCTTTATGCACATTGATTTCCAATCCACAAAGCTTGGGATGTTCTCATCTGTCTTCCAAGAGAAAACCTATCAGAAAGCTTGTTGTCCTGTCCTTTGAGGAAAAGGAAGAAAGATCAGCCATTGCCTTTTTATTTTTTTAAGTATTTTTAGTTCTTTCCCCCTGCAAGTTGTGCAAGAGTAAATTAGAGAAACTCACATTCATTCATGGAAAGCAAGATGAGGCATGATTGGAGTTCACTGGTCGTGGTTGGTTATGGTTGTGGTATAGGGATTTTTTTTAATTCCAAGAAATGTAGAGTTCATTGCAGAGTTCACTGATTTCAGTGGAAAATGTGACAACAGAATAATGACAGAAAAATTTTTAAAAAAAGAAAATGTGGCAGGAGCAAAAAAGGCACCAAAAGCATCCAAATTATTGTATCAGAACTCTTAAAGACTTGTTTAATGAGTCTTTAAATATATTTTAAAGGTGAAAACACAGAAAGCTGTCTTAAGGCAGGAAGAAGATTTTCACAGCCACTTAAACTGTAATCTGGTAGTGAAAGCAACAGTGAATAAATAGGATTCCTAAAGCTAAGAATCATGGCTTAGCTGAAACCATTGGGGATGTCAGTGAGATTAGGGTTCAGAGCAGCAATTTATAAAATACTAAAATATATTAGCTTGCAACTTACTGCACAGTGTGGCTTTATTCTTTTCTTTGATACTTGAATTAAAATCTTGAAAAAATCTTCTCTCATATACTTCACCAGATGAAGACACGAGGGCTAAAATATTCACTGGGATTGGAAAGGAAGGGAAGAATATTTGGACTGAGCACCTAATGCTAGAACCAAGCTATTTGGGTCTGAATTATTTGGCCCACAGTTCTTTCAATATAATTTTGACGGAGATTTTAAGAAAATTCTAATTCCTCTGAAACTCCTCAGTAACGTATCTTCATTTAAATATAGCAAACATATTTTTGCTACCAGCCTACAGAACATGGTGATTAATTCTTTCAAGCTTTCTGTGAGCACCATCTGGCTGTTGTGATTATTGCTATTTTACTTATCAACATGTTTTAACAAATTCTCTTTTGACCATTTAGTCTTTGACAGTGTCTTTTTGGCTAAGAACACAGGGTACTTGGTTTTCTCACCACATTGGTGTTACCTGCAGCAGGCACTGGAACCTGTCAAGTGAGATGGAGAATGCATGGGCAAATTTTGTGTGGGGAAACAATTTCAGATGGTGCTTACTTCAAAGGAAGGGAGATTCTTCCAGTTCAGAAGGGGGCTGCTCTTTCTATAGGTGTTGGGGTAGCCCCTGAATGATTGTCAGAAGGTATTTTCTCCTCACTGAATAAATCTTGCATTGAATGCAAAATCAGAAAACTTTGGAACAGATGGGAACACCCATGTCACAGTAGTCATTTATGCTTAGGAGATCTACAAGTTGGAGAAATAATAAGAGGACTCTGGGAAATTAATTTTTAGGAAGAAAGATGACTCATTGGAAATACAAGTAGGTGAGGAAGGAGAACTTAAGATAATGTGAAATTGCAGAGAAATGCCCCACTGAAAGGAGTAAACTTGTTGTTAAGGACGGATATGATCTCTTCTTTGTACTGATATCTACCAGCAAGAGTCTGTGTCTATTACAGATAATGTTTAAATTACGTATTTCAGGGAAAATTCCATACTACAAGTCATCACCTACTGTTACCAAGCCACTTGCCATCAACAGGGAGAACTAGGAAAACACTGTGAAGAACAGTCTAGGAAACACAGAATAAGTGCTGGGTTTAAACCTCTCAAGCAATTTACTTTTTCAGCATCATGAGGCTTTGGAGCAAGATTTCACAGTTTTTCTGAAGCACTGTCTGTAAGGTGCTGTGAAATAAAAGCTATTGTTTTAAACCTGTTTGATGATTTCATTAATCTTTTCCTGTTTTTATGATCAGCTTGGCAGCAGAACAATTCCCCCATTATCAATCATCCCACATTATTAGAGGAGCATGAGCCTCTTGTGGAGGATAGATCACAAAGATGCATTGACAAAAAGCAGAGTTTGGATTTCCTCTTTCTTTCAAATTTACCTGAGTTTTGTGTTGAAGCTGAATTATATCAGACTCCAAGTGAACCAAGTCAAAGTGGTTCAAAAAACAAACTATTAACACACGGCTATAATTTAACCTAACAACACAATGAAAATGCCATTATATCCCTTCAAATGCTTAGGGACCTCAGTGCTTCAGAGAATTTGCATGATCTTTTTGAAGAGAATATTGCTTTACAAGAAAACTGGAAAAACGATAGCTTTTAAAATTCTGATTGGAAAAAAAATTACATTTCAACTAGATTAAATCGACAGGTGCAGATTTGCTGGAAAAAGAAAATGAAACTGATTAAGAAAAATGATGTTTCCACATGTTATTCTAATATATTCACCTATCATCAAGCTGATTAAGCAGAAGTTGATTCTGTATTTCAGATACAGTCTCAAGATCATACGAATATTCTGCTGTCCTTCTGTTGTTCTCAGCTGTGCTCAGAGGAATCCATGTGACATCCAGCCAGAATGTCCAAACACAACAGCCCCAGGTGTTTAGTAAGGTGTCTTTAGTAAGACACCTTTGCCCAAAACCCAGAGGAAGAAATATTCCCCTTCAGACTGGGAGCATTCAACCTAAAAACTTCCTAACTTACCTGCCTGCACACAATTTCTAGAAAAGTAAGAGAATAACTTTTAATATCAAATTACTGATTCTGATAGCATATTCCTTGCACAAATACATGTTTGAAAAGAGCCTTCTTAAGAATACATTTTTAAAAGATAAAAGACTAGGGATTTCAACAATACCTACACCACATATTGAAATATCACATATATTCTAAGGCCAATAAAACAAAGTGTTTAAAAAGCCTAATGTAATCCCATACTTTTAATGCACAGGCACCTTCTTCGGGCTGTGCTGCAATGTGGTTTTAATGAACACCTGGAATGAGTAGTTGTCTTGTACTTTCAGGGCTCAGAATTTTAACTACTGAACTTTTCCTAGTTTTGGAAGTCTGAAATTACAGGTGTCTCCCATTCATAGGTGCCTATGAGTGGATTAACATACAAATTGACTTCAATCATTTGCATGCTGGTTTTTTTCTGGAAAACATGTTAGGAACTAAAATCAGAACTGCGTTGATGATACAAATTATCCAGGATTCCAGTCCTGAGCAAAAGTACCTCCTGTGGCTCGTGTAAAGGAATTTAGAAGATAATTGCTATCCTATTTCTCACTGTACATTGAACTTTCAACTGCTTGAACATAATCAGCCTGATTATGCTTGAGCATTCAGTAGAGCAGACAATGAGCTGCTTAAAAACAATCTGACCCAAATATTGCACACTGGTATAGCCACAGACTGCAAACACTATCAAATAATGCAATTTTCCATCAATTTAATTTCTCTTCTGCAAAAAACCACCATAGGCTGCTTAGAATTATTTTAACTAAACATAGCAAAAAACACAAGCAGTGGCAAAAAAAGCCCCCACCAACTCTCAAACTGTTTGAAACACCCAGAAGGTTTCAGCAGTGTATGGTGAAGAGAGAAAGGGCTGAGGAATATTCAGTTGAACGGATGCCCTTAGAAAACAGGGAAGTGTAGCCATACATTCCAAGTACTTGATGTGAGACTTCAAAACTCCGCTGCTCAGAGGCGTGTCTGTCAAGTGAAGATCCAGATTTCCCTGCAGTTACCCAGCCTGAAATACTGTAGCAGGTCACCTACAATAGTTTGTCTTTCTTGCTTCTCTGATGAAGGCATAATTTAAGGAATGTACAATGGCCCTGTGTTGTGAGCCTTGTGTTGTGAACAAGAAAAAAAAAAAGACCCAGTGAATGTATTACAAGCCTTAAAGAAGGATGTATCTCTTCATACATCCAGTTTCCCATCCTTTATGCTATCCTTTAGCAATGAGCTATGATGAAAAAACAGTTAAATATTTAGTTTTATATGAGGAATAAAGTCTTAGAGAGATTAACAGATTTATCTGTTAATGACACAGCAAACATTTTAGTAACATGGCTACAATAATCCAGATCTTTTTGACTGCTCCCTTTTAACCTCTTTCAACCTTTCTGAACATCCTTTCTTCATCCACTCACCCTCTCTATTTATTTTAGTTGAAGATGGAGGGTTCATATTATTTCCTTAAATTTTAAGTGGAAAGGTAACATTTCAGCAAAGAAACAATGGCAACACATTCTCAGAATATCTTGCTTTGGGTTTTGGGCTTTGTTTCTTTGTTTGTATGGTTCTTTTGAGGGAGGAGTGTTTGTTTTTAAAAGGCAACCTTTACTAATGGACACTTGGATTTCCGTAACACATGCAGTGAAAAAAAACAAACAGAAAAACATGCTTAGAAATAAGGCTGGCATCCTGCTGCACAAGACTTATAAATCTCTTATGGCCTTGTTTTCTAGCCACATTGCAGCTGGAATGCCTCCTGATGATTTAGAGCATCTAGATAGAAATACATACAAAGCCAGATGCCCAGGATGGCAGGAATTTTACAGGCAACCAGCTGGGAAATTGTTTTGGAAGTCAGGTAGGAAAAAAAGTGAAGTTTTTCAGCCTGCTAAGGCATAAGGGCTACAGTGAGAAGATTAATAACTGGCCTCACTAAATTATAACTTCTCTGGCTCAGTCAAGGACAAGATCTCTTTCCCTCTATGTCAAATGTCCTTTTCCTGGAGTTAGGAATGAGAATGAGGTTTTTTTGCTTTATGTCTGATACCTTTAGTCCCAGATGAAGAGGAATTTTCAGCATGATGCTCTCAGCAACGAATGGGAAATTGAAGATGCTGCATTAATTGAAGTGAATCATCCCAGTTCCCTTCATAACTCAGACTAGCAATCTGAGAAGCTTTATCATTAAAATTCACAGAAAAACAATTAAGAGAGGCCTAAAGCAGACTGGATTTCCCACAGGGCCTCTTTGCATTACCTCAAAAGGTAAAAAATGCCAAGGGACACAAGATGTCAGTCCCAGAAAGCTAGCTCTGTTTGCCTGGGAAAAGTTCATTAAAGAAATTAAAGACTCACACTAGGGAGTGGAGGACTAAGGTAATTTTGTTAGGACTAAGGGATTTTGTTAGCCAGTTGGTTGAATGTTGAATCATATAAATAACTGATATAGTCAGTGATTTGTTATGGATTTCTAGTAACTTTGGCTAATTGGAGGCTGAATCAGAGATAAAAATACCAAATGAACACAATGAAAACTTTATTGTTGGTATAATAGCTAATTATACTCTGTGTGGATAAATTTCTTAAAATAGATCTCTTCATCTGTTGCAAAAGCAAGGCACCAGTTGCAAGAATTGACTTTGTTAATTTTTGTGAATAAATCAATTTTAGAGGAGCAAATGAGACAGATAAACTGTAACTGGAGCAGGATTTAACCCCCTCATAGTCAGAGACAATGTCATACTAAAGCAGTGGTGAAAAGCAGATGCTGACCTTGGTACTTACCAAGCATGGAAAGAAGAGGCTTTGTCTAGTTGTCCATGGCACTTTGATGAAGAGAACATCTGTTGTGAGAAGACAAGGTTGTTTTGGTCCACATAAGAAACTGGGATGTGAGCTGTGAAAGATTTAACTGTCCATGTGTTGGGGTGAAAAGAATGAGTTGTGCTTCTGTCCTGTTGGAACCTCTTTGAGAGGGGCAAGCTGTACTGCTGGCTGCAGGAAAATCAAAAAACACCAGTAATTTTCTAGGGTTTGTAATCTACTTGAGGAATATGGAAACAATGAATTAATCGGAAAGAATGCTGCTGTGTTAAAGGACTCTTTCAGATATCATGAAATTGTGCCAAAGCGAATGTCCTTGTGTGTGAGAGACATTAAACATTTCCCTTCCCAGTGTAAGAAACTAAATTCTCTCACGGAAATGGTAGCTCATCATTAGTTTTCATGAAAGCATCCAGGAAAAGCATGTGTTCTGAAAACCTCAACGACTGTGCTAATGATTTTTTTGAGATAGATGTGCTCTCACCCCAAATTAACATCACCATAACAACAGGCTGTAAGACCCACACGCATAAATGGAGAGTTAAGTGCTGAACTGGCCATTCACGCATGTCCCAGCATGGCAACATGAAGCTGTGGTAATTGCATGGCCACATTAGATGGCCAAGTATTCTTTTGCACTTCTGAGGAAAAAAAAGTAACTAAGCATTACAAACACAGGTACCAATTAGTATAATCAGGCATATTGTCCTACAGGCTCAATTTAATCTTTTTCCTAGCAGTGCAGCAATAACTGTTCTCCCTAACATAATTAGGTTCTGTTCAGTACAGCATTTCCATCTACATTAGTTACCTTAGGTATAAGCCAGCACTAGTATTCAGGCAAAGATAAAAGTGCAAAGTGGATTTAAAAAATTGCCAAGACATTTTAATGAAATAAATTAAATAAGACCATCTTTTCTATTTCAGTGATTTCATCTGACAAGAAAGCAAAGGTGAGCAGCAGAAGGTAGGTGAGTTGGTGCAGTCAGGAGTAAGGATCAAAATGAAGTGTGGTGGTTACACACTCAGCATGGGAAAAGCAGGCAGGACAGAGGAATTATCTCTGAAATTTAGGTGGACGTTCAGCTTCTTCTTTTTCTGGCAAGATTGACTATAGGCTTGCCTAACAGATTTTCAGACTATTTTATTTTACAAACTTTACCTAAATCCATATTAATCAGCTAAGTCTCTGCTGCTATCAAAATTGAATGAAATAACACTTTTTTGGCACTGCTTAGAAGCAGAGGAGATAAAACTAAACTGTGCAGTTCCAGTGAGTGAAGGAATTATGTCCTATCCACCTTCAATAAAGCACAAAGACCAAAATCTCCTCAGAGCTTGTCATTTACTGTCCGCCTTGCACAGTGAGCCCTCAGCTCATCATGGATCAAAAGATGCCTCACCGAATTACAAGAAAAATGTCTGCATTCTGTTTAGTTGCAATCCTGTTAGTCATAACAAATCTTGTGTGCATCAGCTGAGCTCCAGGAAAATCATATGCAACAGCAACACCTTCTTCAGAGGCTGTTCCAGTACCTTATCCAGTAATTGCTCCATGATCGGAGACCTTTCACCTCTCAGACCTCTAGCAACAAACCTACTAATCTTCCAAATCCTTGTTCAATTCCAGATCCCTCTGCCTCTAAACACTCCTGCTTAGAACTGTAGGGCTGTCCACAGGACAAAGGTCCAGCCTCACAAGCTGCTTCTCCTCCACAGAAACCCCTTCCCCATCTTAGACTGCTGCTCTTGAACAAAAACCTGTCAGGAGCACCACTGTGCTTATAATTAGGGAAACAGTTCCTTCTGCTGTGTTGGGTTTGAAACACTTCAAGGTACAGGAATTATTCATTATTTATCCTCATGGAATTTCCCTGCCCTTCAGAGCTCCAGTGCTACCGTGCAAAGCATTTCATGGAGCCAAGCAGAAAAGACTGCTGTCCCAAAAAAGTCTATAAGGAACTCCCAGTGTCCTTCCATGCTTGAGAAAATGAAGGAGCAGTCACTGTTGGGCTGTAGGGTACAAATTCAGTCCAGATGAAAAATTTTCCAGGGTGATCTCCCTCCTTTTTATGTTCTAACACAACTGCAAACAAGCAAAATGAGAGATTTTATAAGGAATAAGGGATGTTTTAAGGCAAATCTCTAAACTAAGCCTGGGATGCTCACCCAGCAGTTAAACACAGGAAGGCAGGCACTCTTCACTGCCTATTTCATGTTAAGAGATGTCTAAACTCTACCAAATTAAGTTAAGAAATTAAACAGAGAGCAATATAAACATATTTTAATTAATTTAAAGGTACATAATGTTTTCCATGAAACTAGGGGATTTTATTTCCTTATTTAGTGCCTGAGTAGGATTAGCAGTTGGAAAAAACCCACTGAAATTGTAAATGCATTTTGCCCCTGGATAGAAACAAAAGGGAATTATTTAAAAACTAGAAAAAAAAATCCAATCAGAAACATAAAACATTATGGACCATGTATTATTTTTATCACAAAGAATTCCCCATATAAAAGACACAGAGAAAACCATAATTCAGAAATGGGAAAACAGAGGGACTGTAAAAGTGAAATGGAGTTCTGACAAATGATACTGTATAGAACATGGATTCACAGACCAACAAAACAAAACACCCCAGCAGTAGCAAACTAGAATACTGTATATTCCAGCTGAAACATGAGTGTTTCTGCATATTCATCTTGTAAACTGGCACACTTACTTGCCAAGGCTGCTGAACTTCTTCTTTTACATCTTAAACCATAAAACCTCCCAGTCCTTTCACAGGAATCACTTCATCAAATGAAGACAGACCAAAAAATGTTATTTTCACAGTTCACAATAATATCAAGTTACGTGCCTAAGAGACACTATTTTAAATCATAAATAACAAGCCAGCAGGTGTATAAAACTGGTACTTGAACAAGTGATAAAAAGACAGGAAACTCTAATAAAAATGCAGATAGTCAAGAACATACCTAATTTTCCCAGTTTTAGAATAGAACAAACTTTCATTATTAATATAAAAATTATTTCTATCAAAAATTATGTTTCCCAGAACTGAATACCACTTGAGGTGGCTGCTCATGATCTCTACATAATATTTCAGGAGTTCAATTGGCACTAGCCTGTTTTTCTAGATACAAGTAGGGAAGAAGTAAAGTTCCTAATGATATGCAGTTCTGTAACTTAATTAGAAACCTTTCATCTTTCAATATTTTACATAAAAGCTAGAAAAAAAAATTGTTTTGACACCAGCTATCCTTAGTAGCAACATTTCGCAGCACACAATCTGAAAAGATCAACCTGCCAGACAATAATACATAAAGTAAAAATTAAAGTGAGGGCAAGGGAAATCATCTTCAGGCGAAACTGCTCTTCTGCAAAAACAAAGTAATATTAAGATTCATCCTGTGAACAACACATTCTTCATTTATGAGAGGAAACATAATTCTTAAAAATCTGTTCACTACATCAGGGACAGAAAATCAGCTACAAATCAGGTGTTAGCTTGGTTAGTACTCAGATATCATAATTATTACCCCAATATTAGGATAACAATCAAATAAACACATTCCAGATAAGCATTTTAATTCATTTACTAGTGTCAGCCATGCTATGCTTTGATTTTATCAATACATCCTGCTGCAAAAGGTTAAATTGTGTTTTCAACATCATGTAAAATCAGCTCTTTGACTCACAGCTCAGCACAGACCTTTAAACAAGAGGCAAAGATCTACACCAGTTTGCCTTTCAGAACTTCTCACACATCTATGACCTTTCTGCGGACAGCTTCAGAAAATGGGGGGAAAGGCATTCCAAAGAGCAGTACCAAGAAAATCACACAGCACTATGGACTTTTTCCAGGCATGAAATTCTTAATGGATTATGTGAAATAACACAGAAGTAATTTCTGTCCACAGAAAAGATTTTAAATGTTTTTGTTTCAAGGACAATCACAGGATGTTTGAAATTCCTGGTGCTGAAAGCTGCATTAGGTCCTCGACATTGAGTAATCAATATGCCCACAATCTAAACTGTGAAATCACTATTTCCCCAAGGAGAAAATTTTGGGGATTTGCAACTCATCTCAAAACCTGAGTAAAACGAAACCAGCAGAATTTCCCCAAGATGACGTTGTGTTCTATTACCCTTCAAATACTCATGAAAGCAGACTTGCTTTCGCTAGGACAGCTGTTAATGAAAATATGGGCTAAAACATTTAAGAAATGGCAATGTACATGAATGTTCCTTTCCACAGCAGGCACAACCAAATACTCCTTTGAATGGCCTAAAAGTTGAGTGGCATTCATTGGCACAGCCTCTTCTCCCACAAAAAGGTGAATGACCCACAAGGCAGCACCAGCCTTCTCAGAGATGAGCAAGGACAAGAGAGAGCAGATGCCAACAAGGGTTTGAAGCTGTGCCAAGGGAGCTTTACACTGGACATTAGGAAGAACTTTTGCCCAGAAAGGGGCATTAGATATGGGAATGGTCTGCCCCAGGGGACACTGGTGGAGTCACCATTGTGGAAAGTGTTCAAGGGAAGCCTGGCTGTAGCACTCCAGGCTCAGGTCTGCTTGCCATGGTGGGCATGGGTCACAGGTTGGACTCAATCTCTCAGGGCTCTTCCAAGCCAGTGCACTCTATGTTTCTGTGACATCACAGCCTCCGGGGACAGCACAGCGGCTGGCAAGTATCCCCAACCATCGCTGTGCCCAGCAGCCCAGGCGGATCTCAGTGAGGAGTGACGTCCAGAGCCTGTGTGGTGGTGGCAGCTTGTTGCACAGAGCCCATGGCCGGCCAGATCTCTTCCTGGCTCCTGCAATTTCCCGTGCTGCTGCTCCTGGCCTATCCTTTTGACCTGTCCAGCCATCCTGAGCAGGGCACAGGCACCTCAGGCCTGCTTCCCAAGGAGCTGGAGCTGCAGGACGTGGACCCTGAGCCAACCCCATGGCTGAACATGGCACCGCTGTCCTGGACATGCTTGCTGGTGGAGATGCTCATCATGGGCATTGTCCTGGGATGCTATCGTTGCAGAAGGCTCTGGAGACGCTGGAGACAGGTGGGGGGGGGCGGTGTCAGGCTGGCAGGACAGGGCAGACCCCAAGGGTGCTGGATCTCTTGGGCAGCCCTTTGTCCAAGGTCCCATGGCAGAGGGAAGCTGAGCCTCTGGCTGGGAATCAGGCCCGGGCTGAGCCCCAGGGACAGCCCCAGGCAGAGGTGGCCGGAGCTGTGCCTGCTGCAGCCTCTGCCCAGGGCAGCCCAGCCAGGCCTGAGTGTCCCGCTCAGAGGCCCTGGCCTCACTCTGCTCCTCTGCCCCTTCCACAGGGACCCCTGCGCTTTGCCTTGCAGGAGAAGCACCAGAGCCCCTCGGCCTCTGCAGGGCCGGGCTGCTGCTGGGGACACGGCCGCCCCACGAAGCTGATCCAGCTGCTGAGGCACAACCGTGCCATGCTGCAGCTGTACCTGCACCGCGGCTCCCAGCAGAGACACAAGGCCAGGAGAGCAGCAGAAAGGGCTGTCTGCAAGAGAAGGCGATCCCGAGCCTCCCCTCAGCACTGGCCTCCAGCTCCAGCACTGCATGCAGAGCATTGCAGGGGATGTGTGACCAGTGCCCAGCCCGGGCACTGTGACATTCCCCATCTTAGGAGTTAGAGATACCCCCTTAGTGGTAGCATTCCCCACCACCTTTTCCACAACAAGTTGACATTTCCCTTAGTGTTCCTGTTCTAAAAGTTGAAGTATTTTAGGCATTAGATTCTTATCCCATAGTCTTCTAGGCACCCTGTATTGTAGATTTTGGGAGTAGTCAAGTGAATGAAGTTCATATTTTCTACGCACTGCTGTGTTTTTTTCTTGATATTCCATCTGAGGGGGAACACAGTGAGTGATGGGTTTGACCAGGAGCTCCAGACTGCCTGGAATGGAGAGCCAGCAGCATTTGCAAGAGTATGGAGGGCAGCTGGAAAGAAGATGGGGGCAATATTCTCCTGCCTCCATCTTCCAAGGAAGCTTGGAGTCGATTCCTCCCTGCACTGTGCTGGGTGGGGGACCCTAAATGCCCCGGAAGGGGTCTGGGTGGCCCCAGAAGGTGCTTGCAGGACCCTGGGGCACCAGGGAAGGAACGGCATCATCTCTGGAATGCTGTGAGACATACCCAGAGCAAGGGCCCAGGCAAGGGCTGAATTCAGGCAGGCAAATACATCCAGGGGCTGCCTGGGCTATGGGAGTGAGGCCCAGCCCTTTTTAATATCTTTCTGGTCTTTATTTGTATTTAATTCTTTGTCTTTATCCTGTTGCCCCTCACAATGGGATTAGATTTCACTTTCCTACAAAAAAACACCTTAGTTATTTTATTTCCAGGAATCAACCGTGTGTACTCCCAGCTTAAATGATTTCTCTCTGTCATTCTTTGCAAACACCTCTATTAAAATACAGATCCCTCACTGAAAGGAGGACAATCTTGCTATTTTCTATACAATGTTAACTTCAATGATATACCAAATTTTACAAATCCAATAGGAAAAAATCGTATAGATCAGCTTCACAATTTCAAAAGCTGGTTCCTCAACTCTTCCACACCAGTTTCCTTATTGGCAACGTTCAGCAGTGATACCAAACAAGCACAGAAAACAAATGGAAGAAGAAATGCAGATAGTCTACAGAGGACCACATACCAAAATACATTTAAAATATAGTTCTAAGGTCTCTAAGAGCAAGTTCGAAGTGCAAATGGAGACACTCACACAGAAGTACTACCAGTCAGTAGTTTTGGCATTTCCTCTGAGTTTCTTCTTCATTTTTTTATCTCTCACCTAAATAAGAGAAAAAAATCCAAACAAATGCGACCTTTCAGGCAGAGAAAAGATGTGGTTGGTCTTTAAGAAAGCATTTCCTTCTGCCTGTATAATAACCTGTTGGGAAAAATATGAGCTTTCATCAAAATGTCACTGTGCTGTTGCAGTTGTTCTAGCACTGTGAGAAATAACAGGCACGTCTGTAAGGCTCCTGCAGCTCACCCTGGGCAAGGGTCATTGGCCACTTATCACTGCAGGGATCACTGGGAATAATGGTGGTGGAAAAGGTGGGGAGAGCTGGAAAAATAAACAGTTGCCATTTTTTTAGCAAAAAAAGCCCTCAAAACAAAGCTGTAAAAATAATTTGCCTCTGAATTAGGAGGATTTAAATTAACTATTTTATGCCTGCTTTTGGTTCAACGTTCATCAATCTGAATTTGAATATGCATAGGGTAATTAAAGGTAGCTGAAACTTTAAAGTTTATTTACTTGTGCATAACCTATACTGAAACACATTAAAAAGCAGTATTTTGCTTTAAACCTGCTTGGTATTGACTTCATTCAGTCTTATAAGGTTATTAAATACATGGGGAAATATATTCTTTGTTTCATTAAGAATGTATCATTAATTAGGAAGGCATAGCTTTATCAGTCACTGCTGATACCAGCATTACTTGGGTAGGTTCAAAGTACTAACACGAGAACAGAAGCAATGTTCAACAAAGCCTCAAAAATAAAGATGTAGTTCAAAGTTTTTCAGATATCCTATAGTTGCTAAGAGATTTCCAGAAAGAGGAGTAAACTGAAAAGAGCACAGGAAATTTTAAACTCATTTCTCTTTTTATTTTTTATTTTTTTGCTTAACTTACTTATGGGCAACAGAAAACTCCTAATAGAGGGAATGAAATGTAGTTTTCATACCTGAGTCATGAGTCATCCCCTCAGTTTCAATGTGATCCAGTGCTCAGTGGAATCTTGGAAAGGGTCAAATCATCAATGTGAAATTTAAATTATATTTATGAAAATAGGTATTTCTTTCACCATTCCCCTCCATCCCTAAAATATATCAAAACCAAATGAGAAAGGCTCAATCTGAAATATAATTATTACAAAATTATACTTGGACATAATAAGTTTGCTACAAGTTCCAGAGAAAGAGAAAGGACAGCAGAATCAAAGGTTATCAAACTCAATATAAAATCCAGCTCATGCTTTCCCCAAAAGCCTCATTTAATTTATCCAGGATTTTTAAAATTGCACATAATAGCAGTTCACATATTATGCTAAATACTATCATTTCTATCTGAAATATTCATCATTATTATGCTTTCCAGAAGAGAATTTCAAAGTCTTCTGCACCCATTTTCCCAAAATCTGATTCTAAGTGCTTGCAAGTTTAATCCCTTAGGAAGCAAAAGTAGCCCCAAGTGTCTCAGGATCAATAGAAACTAAACAACAAAGCTTGGCAAAGTAAATTAAATTGTCAATAAAGTCAATAAATATTTTCCACTGTAGAGATAGCTATCAGCAGCTTATAAATTTTGCCAGGGCAGGTTTAGGGGAGAAAAACCAGGTGTTTATTGCCAAATGGGTTATGAGTTGTTCTACTCTACTGCCAGTATGATGGGAGTATAAACACCATATTCTTCATAGTATCAGCCACAAAGAATTCCACTTTAAAATTAAGGCTGTTTTTGAGTTTGGCCAAACAAATGAGAATTCACGATTAAAACACAGTGAAAGCAGCAAGGTCAGTCTTTGCAATGGAAAGCTGAGAACTAACAGCAGATTCCTGATCAGAACTCCAAGGCTGAGTGTACCTGGTTATTGTGGTGGCCTGGCCCTCTCTGGCCACCAAGCTTCCAGCCACCATCACTTCCTCTCAGAGGGACAGGGGAGAAAATAGGAAAAGCAGGAACTAGAAAGCTTAGGCTAAAGACCTTCATCAGGAGGTCACTGATGAAACAGACTTAACTTGAAAAATCTTATTTATCACCAATTAAAATGAATACTTAATTATATTATTAGGCATCATTATTAGATAGTCAGAGACAGCCAACCTGACCTCAAGTGTGCTGAAGCATCAGGGCCAGGCAGTGCACATCTTCCCAGGAGCTAATTTACCCACGGTTCTCAAGTCAATTTATCTGCACAGAGTTCCATGGTACAACTGCTAGGCTGCCAATAAAAAATATCTCTGGCTAACAGTCAAACCCCAATGCATAAACCTCATTAAAAGAAGAATGAAATCTGCAGCATTTGATTGACCTTCAATGCCCTGAGAAGATTACAAATTTCCCAAGATTAAGGAGTTCCCAAAATACAAAGCAAAGGACTGATTTTTATGGATCAAATGTTAAATAGGCCTGTAAAATTGGAGTTCTTAGATTGCACATGAAAGAAGGGAAAAATCTGCCACCCCAACCCTCAAATGCAATATTAGATCCTTCTTTGAAAATGTGGTTTCAAAAGAGAGGAATGGATACAATCTTCCCAACACCTGGAGATTTTAATGAATTAAAATCATTTCAAGCCTGTGAAGAAAGCCCTACCACGGTCCCTGTCAAATAACATTTTCTTTCATTTTTTATTCTCATTACTACTTCAGAGCAGTCGAAATAACAGCAAATAAGGAAATTAAAGGTGCAATTCAAACACTAAGCTCTGGAGTCCTACATTGCCTTCAAACAACCGTATGAAACAGAAACTTTATGTTTAATACTCTCCAATACATATAAGCCATTTATTTGCCTATCCTTTGGCTGCTAAAGCTCTAACTTGCATTTCTATCAGCAGATGGGCCTGATTCTTGCCTTCCCCTGATACAGAAATATGGACCCTGACTTTCTGGATGGCTCATGCTTGGTTGATGAAAACTCCTGACTTTCCTCTTTGCAGCACTGCCCTTCATGAATCCAACCCAAGGTACTAAGCAGCCACGCACCCTCTGAAGTTTGCATTATTGATATCTGCCTCTCAACTAGGATGCTTTGCAAAAACAATTAGGATCAAATGTTGCCTGTGTCCACTGCAAAGAAGAGCTCTCTGGGTTTTTCACTCCTATTTTTAGAACATTATGTTTCTAATGCCATGATAGCTGTGTACAAATATAGAGAAACACCTTGAAGCATTAATAAACAGAAGCAACAGAAAACAAAAGCTGTCACATTTCCTGTGGCCATTTGAGGGTGAAATTGCATGTGTGAAAATATTGCAGTTATGTAACGCAGCGATATGTACATGTTCCTAAGTAAATACATTAAAAGCAGATTATGCAGCATTTATTTGTTACACATTTTAAATTATTACTGGAAGCCAAAGAAAGATTTATTTGATAGCTTCACAGGTTTATCTTCACAATTCACAATAGAGAAATTACTTTGCTTCAAATTTCAGTGTTTTTTTTCCCATGACAGTTTCATCTACCTGGTCACCAAGCTGATACTAAACAGAGTAGCACAGATAGTGCAAGGAATTGATTTTTAATTACATAAATGGACTTATCATGTGGCTATGACTGATATTTCCAAGTCCTGTTAGACTGTGGGCTAACAGCATACATCCAACCTCCTGCCATTCCACCTCTTCCTTACGGTATTTGCAGCCTTGCTTTCACAGAAGTTAGAGCAATGCACTTTGGTGTCATGAGGCTGCTGGAAGGGCAACAATGTAGCCAGCAATTTGTATTTGGGGGGTCAGGATTAGCCACGAGTTTGAAACCTTACTGTTATAAGAGGGAAAGACTCTCCAATTCTGCTGTAAACAAGAGTGAGAAACCCAACTCCTCCGACTTCAGCTTGCTTCCAACATTATAGTATTAGCTTTTTTAGATAATAAAGGATTGTCTGTAGATTATTGTGGATTAAAACTATAACTGCAGGTCTGTGTATTGATCTCAAGTTTGATGGCATGAGGAAGTTGATGATCTTCTTATCTATGCCTGTGATCATCATGATACACTTTCTCCACCATGTCCCAGAGGATATTTTTCTATAACCTGAACAAACTATTTTATAAAGTAACAGGGAGAATGGCTGCCTTCCATACAAATCCAAGCAGTTCAATTTTAAAATGATTAGAACTGTATCAGTTTTCAGACCCCAATATGTGTAGCCTCTGTGTGATACAGAAGCCCTTATGAAAGACTCACTCAGAAGGTGCATAAAAAACCTTCATTCCCTAACACTGCAAAATTCCACCTGAGGAAAATCTCACTCACTTTACGATCAAAGGAAAATATTTTAGTGTGGTGCCAGGGATAAGCCAAGGATGTACAGTACCGGGCAGGATTCTGCACTTACAGATGCTGACTATCCAGCCAGGAGACAGAAATTCATAATGGAACAAGCTTCTACAAACTGAAAATATGCTTGGCTGAGGTAGTTTCAGTCAACAACTTTGATCCTCCAAAGGCAGAAGTAAAGAGCAGTTCATTCCTTTCTCCTCCCCAACTCCTTTCTAGCTCCACTCCTCCCCAGTTTGTACAAAAAGAGGAAGTGTCTCATACAGAACAAGGACATAGGAGCTTTTTCCCCTGTTGCAATTAATAAAAAAAAAAGTGAAAGAAAAATACCTGCCCTGCATCTTGTGTAAATCTGCCATTTTAAACCACATTCTGAGTTTATCTGTTCTCAGAGGTGCTTCCTAAATTTTACTTTTATTTCTCAGGTCAAAAACATGTTACCACAAGTAAATTTCCCCCTGAAGAGTCTGTCAGAGAGGAAGAAGGCTAGAGGATCCTTGGAGAAGGCTGAGAGAAGTGTACATTCGTGCCTCCTAGCAGGATTCTGCACTGGTAAATTCCTCTACCTAGTGTCTCTGGATTAGTGGGTCAAAATGACTTTACACTACTGAGGGTCTGCACTCATTTGTTCTAAATGAATGTGAGAACATTTCCATTAGGTTAGAAATACAAACTTACGAATAGATTGCTCCATAAGCTTGTATTAGTAGTTTTATTTTAGGAGCATTATCACATTATATGGCTGAAGATATCTTATGGAACCTGTGTTATGAACACACCCCTCAATCCCTTGAATATAGTTTCCAGCTATAAAATATTTTGCATGTCATATACAGTGTTGGCCCAAAAGAAACTTATTGTCATCAAAGCTAAGGGACCCTATCAGCATTTTAAGAGAAGCCCTATTAAGATGAAATTCCTATTTCAGCTCATTATGAAGTTATTTGACATTTCAGTGTCACATCTAATACTCCTGATCAATAACATGAACCACTGTACACAAATTTTAGTGAGTGGAAAGATGGGTTTCTATGCATCAGTTTGCTACTGGAGTTCTCATTATAAGAAACTCTGCTGTTAACCTGTCTTTGGATTTATGTGTCTTTGCTTTTGATCAAATCTATGATAATTTTTATAAGATAAAATAGAGAGAGAGGCTGGAAGAATAGCTCATCTGAATGCAAATGAGCTCTTTCTCCCCCCTACATATCTCTCAAGGCTTATCTTTTTTATTATTCTCACAGAAAGAAGGACAGCCTGGTTAGAGCCAGGGGCTAAATCAGAAATGACTTGACAATCCACTGATAACATGGCATTTTTAGAATATATTCTCTAAGCTTCAGTGACTAAGGGTGAATCATAAAATTGTACAAGTCGATCAGCTTAGGATCTGTTTTTTACATGGAGACTTATGAAAATTTAAGTGTACTTTATCACCTGAAACGAACTGTTATCTTGAACATCTACAACACACTACAGTCATAGGCCAGAAATACAACTGCAAGGGAATATAAATGAAAAAGAACTTTTGCTTACTAGAGTTGGGTTTTTTTGGCTTGCTTTAATAATTTGAGCTCTGCAGTAGTGCCAGTGATGCAGTATTAATAGCTGGGTTTCCCAAGAGTCCTATAATGTTCATTTAGGTTCCCAAAGGAAATGCAAGTGAAGAGCCAAATCAATGTCACACGTCATAAAGCTGGGGATGCACACATGCACACACAAACACACACACACACACACCAAACCTTCCAAGGCAGCAGCTTCCTGCCTCTAAAGGAACACCCACACAGGGCTCCATGAGCTGGTGGTTGAAGGTTTCATCTCTCTGAAGCCTACATCAAGTTGTTAATAATTCCACCTAAAATGCATTCTGCATCTACTGTTCAGTGATAGCTGTTCAGCTCTGAAGTTTTGCTGCTACCTAACAGTGCCCACTAACAATTTCACTACAAAATGTACTGATCTTAGTTAGTTTCAAAACAATATGTGGGCTTGCTTCTTTTCAAAGCCTGTCCAATTTTCCCTTTAAAATAGAAAAATAACCCCTCTTCGCATGCATCATTACTGTCAAGCCTTGGCTATGTTTTCAGCTTTTCTTGTTTAACTTATAGGATAATGAAACATATTGAAATGGGATTTCAAGGCAGGTGGTCAACAAGGTATAGGAAGGTATGTGTTGTTTTAGAATCCTTAATATCAGCAAACAATTTGCTGAAGCTGAATTATTTTTTTCCAAGCAAAATAACCACCTAGTGTCTTTATCTTCCCTGGTGTTTCCAGTGAAAACACTATTAGCTTTCTAAGCATACAGTTACTGGCTATTGCAATATATACATTTAGCTAACTATGTAATTTTTAGGAAAATCTGCTGAAGCAGATTTTTATTTTTTAAGATATTTTAACTAAATGCTTGCTTTATGGAGCAAAAGTGTTTCAAGTCACAATTTTGCCCTCCTTTATCCTTATTAGACAGCGTTGATTTTCTAGTGCATGGGTAAATGGTTAAACTGAATGTGGCACAGATTTGTTGTTACTGCTGAATATATCTTCTGCTATGCTGCCAATTATCAGAGAAAAAGTTAGAATCAAGAGATGTTGTTAAGAAAAACAACAAACATTACTTCTTCTTGACCCCTGAGCACTCAGGTTACTCTTCATCTCTTCTATTATTCCTCAGTTTCAGAACAGAGCAAGCCCGGCCCTGTTATATCTAATTCAACACCAAGTGCCATTTTTACCCAAATAATTTTCACCCCTTGCACCTCTTTCAGTTGTGATGTTTGTTTTATTCCTTTCTAGGTTTTGTTTGTTTCCCTGCAGCCATAGCTAACAAATGTCAGTTCGTGTGAAATATAAATCAGACAGATTCAGTACATCAGCTATGAGGGTTTCAGGTTTCTTTCCCTTTTCTGGATAGTTATCAAAGTTAACAGCAATTTCCTTACTTCTCCCACACAAAAACCAGCACAAGCTTCCCAAAATGCAGTTTTTGAAAAGGCATGCAAGCTGGACCATAATTACATGTAGATCAGTGGAATTGCTCCACTAAAGGGGAAAATTAAAGGAGACTACCTAACCAATAGGTTAGCAAAAGGTGAGCATTAATGATCAATAGATCAATTTAAGTGCCAAGTGTCCAGAGCAGCTTTCAAGGGTGATAATGGATTTTAGCATCAGTATAGGGACAGATTTTAATTGTGCAGTATAACAGTGCTGTTTGAGCCATTATATGACTGAATCATGACTATTTCTGTAACAACTTGGATGTAAAACTTGGCTCTGGGCTGAACTGTGTGACTTAAGGGAATTCAGGGGGAAATTATTTTACACATTGAACGAAATTGAATGTATTCTGCATTCCTGACATCACCATTTGCCAACCTAAAACAAATTGTGTGCCAAGCTTGTTGTACAAAGCCCATGCACTGGTATAACCTATGTTGGTATCTTCCAGACAAGGAGAACCAGAATGAAGCCTCAGTGTGTGTCCTAAGAGGTCTAGATCCATGTGTTCAGTAGGAGAGAGCAGAGAACAAATGAATCAAGGAAATAAGAAGAGAGAGAGGTAGGCTGAGATAAACACTTCTGCATAATTTGAGTTATGCCTCCACAAATCCATATGCAGACACAGTAATTCTATGAACAAATCCAAACTTCTCTCTGCCCCTCCCAAGTGAATTACTAGATCTAAACTTTAGAACAAATAAGACAGAAATCTCCCAAGGCTTAACAGCTTCATCTGTCATATAGCGATTGTACCCCTGATACACAAAATTCCTTAATCAATATTTACTTCTTGTACTTCTGGTTTAAAATTAGAATGCAAGCACCATATCCATAATGCAATGTTTCTGAAACCTAAGAGCTAAGACTCTCATCCCAATTAAAATGCAGCAAGCAGATTGGTTTTAACACTCAGTGGCATTCTTTTTATGGACTCTTATTCCTTCATAGACCACATAGTTATAAATAATCCATGCACAGAGCAATTAGGCCTTTTTCTTGTTTTATGGGTTACAGACTCTATGCCTGTGCAAGTGTCATAAAATATTCTAAAGCACTACAATGCAACAGAACACATTTAAATCCCTACATTAAGAGTAATTGAATAATTTTGATATTTAATTGCTCTTCTTCTGTCGTATGATTACAGTCTTTTGAGTGAATCACACAATTTCTTAGTCCAGACAAAAGAATAACTGCTACCCAAAGTCATTTCAGAAAAGGGCATTTTTAGCACCTGCAAATGATTAAATGTGATGATGAAATAGGACACTGACACATTTGAGGACCTGAAATTTTCTCACAAACAGATCAGAACTGAAACAACAGAAAGTGACTTCCACACTTTTTATGGCAGAGAAGCAGTAGTTTTGACATACTCTGAAAGACCGATCTCGTGTGCTTACAGCATCCTGTGAATGACAAGGGAGAGTTGGGTGACTGAAACCAGAGAAAACTCTGCTTCAGTGGCCTCACACCAAGACTCATACGGTTCTTAGAATAAAACTGAGGCAGAGGGGAAGCTATAGAACAGAGATGCACACTTGGCTTTGCCTTTATTATTTAAAGCTAAAATTTCTATTGTGCTTTCTCTGCTCTTCCAGAAATGCTGTTTATAACCTTCATACTTTAAACATACAGTAGGCTACACAGAATTATACAGTATCTGTAGAGATGCTTCAGGAGACTTTGCAGCAACAACTGAAATCTTTGCCCTCCTCTATACAGAAAAGATTCAGTATATCCTGGGAATTATATCCAAGGACAGAAATAGAGTGAGAAAATCTTTCTTAATAATTTTCCAAAATAAATTTAGACAGTGAAAGACTGGGAAGAATATTAATCTGTTTGATTCATACACACACTCTTTTAAGACAAATTAATTATGCAGCTGAAGCGTTTAGCATAAAAATACAAGCTTTGAAATGTGAGTGCTAAGTGTTGTACAGGGAAATCGAACTGATAGAAGGAGACTGAAGGAGGCTAATTAGAAAATGTCTGGAAGAGCATAACCATTTGAAAAAAAGTACATAAGATAAAGCACTGTGGGCTTTAGCAGATTATTAATGGTTTGCAAGATTTAGTATCCAATCACCTTTGAGATTAGCTTTCTTTCCTCACCCAATTTAGTCTCAACTACAAAAATGCAAAACAGCAAATGCAACTGTTGGTTATAATGAGGTCACAAGCTAATTTTGTTCTTATTTCAAATTTTAGAGTAATAGCCCTAGGAATATAATGCCTTAAAATAAACACTAGTTCAACAAGCTAAAACTGTAAGCTGGAAAACTGTGACCACACTCTCATCTTTCTTGGTTTTTCATAAAAGGTCAGCATAAATCTTTGTTCTGTGGCTCTCAATCCCACTGAAGGTATTAATGCTCCAGGAGGAATTCCCTTTAGTAGGTCTAAGCAGATTTCATTACTGCAATGATTTTTTCCCCAAGGAAAAATAGAATAGATAATGTTTCACTCCAGCAGTCACTCGTTTAGTCACATGGCTGAGGAGTAATACTCCTCTCTGTGTGCAAGGTTCTGAAACCAGACCCATAAGAAGAGCGACTTGAGACCTCACTACCAATTTTCAGTGGAATTAATCTAATAGCAAAGCCTTTAGAAATTATGCAGCAATTTTATGCAAAACTAGAAGATTTAAAACCATTAGTTTCTCCACTGAAAGGAAACAGTATTTAGAATATTTGGGGGTAGTTTTAAAAGATGGGTTCTGCATCCCCTGACCCCATATTTTGCCTGTTAATCAATTTCAATAAGCAGGAGGATGTTATTGACATAACACACTAGAGCAGGGAGTCAAGCAGAAGTGGATGTAAATTACAGACCTACTGAATAAATCTGCAGTGCTCTGCTACTCCTGTGAACCAGGTCTTCTGATTTACCTGAGAGCTCTACATTGCAGAAAATTAATAGAAGTGTGTTGTCTCAAATTTTCAAGCCCACTGGTTTATTGTTGATCATGACACAGCATTTGCTATTATTTGTTATTAATCACACTCTGGGCTTACCACAGAATTACAATAATCTAGCAAGAATCCCACATGCAGTTGGATACAATACACAGATGTATTTATGCTAATTATTCAGAAGTAAATAAAAAAGCAAAGGCACTAGAGTTTTATGAAAGCTTGTGTTTTGCATACTTAAACAGTGACAGAGTGCCACTGGGAATATCAAAAGTAGGCATGCTTCTGAAACTACAGCCCTAATTCTGAGAACTCTGAAGAGCAGTGGTCTTGTTTTTCTATTGAAGTATTAACCATCCACAAAAACCCACTTCAACAGAACATTCATAGCAAGAGATTCTATGTAATAGTATTGTAATGTTCATTTGAAGAAATACTGGAAACATTTAGGCACATCGTGAAATAACTGGGTGAAACACAGCTCATTCAAGTAATTTTACAAAGTGACTCAAAGGTTGTATTCTTTCATAAAATGTCTGGTTTCAGAATATGACAACATAAATATAATTTGTCCTGCTTGTTTCAAAAATCTGCAGTAGCACACCAGGGAATCAGACTCACACTGTGCCATGTCATGACCTTGAAAACAGAAACCAAATACTGGCACTGGAACTACTGCTGCTTTGTTGGCAATGGATGGTGCTTACAATAATTTAAAGCAGAAATGGCTGCTAGGAAGATGAATGGAAGGCAAGGATGATAAAACACCGGGGTGTTTCCTGTGGGAAGTCCAAGAGCTGTCTCTTACTCCAGCAGCAACCTCGAGTTAAGCAAGTTCTACAAGCACTGGTTTGTCTGGAAGATGGAATGAATTCATGTCCAACAATGCAAAACTTCCCGAGGAGTTCCCAGTAAAACAATGAGGATTTTGTCCAAAAATAAATGACAGAAGGTACTACTTTTTAAGCTAAATATTGAAATGGGACGTATTTTCAGAGTGCTTTTCAAACATTCAAGGTTTGATTTTAAAAACAAAAAAAACCCCTACTGATTTACATGTGGTATTTACAAGAGGTGGATAAAGTGACAGCAACACATTTGCAACTGTTGCTATTAAAAAAAGGAAATTATGAAATTTTGTTTCAGCCCTTCTCTAAGGTTTTTTTTTGCAGGGTTAGTTAGATCCTTAGTGCCTAAAATATTAGTGGGAGGGAGAGGGGGAAGCTGTAATGTTCATGAATGATTAGGTGTGAGGTTTCTTTTTTAAATGTCGCCATCTGTGTTAATAAAATGTACATAGCTTTATTTTGTTTGGAAACCCTGAAAATGGCATTCATGTGGGCTTATTTCATGGCTGGGGATCTGTCGGGCATAAAATAGTTTGCAAAACACTGATCCTCAGTGCCATTCATCAGAGGATCCAAACATGCATTAACTCTTCAAAGTAATTTGTGTTGGGCATCTTGCTTAAAAATTCCACAGCAACAGTTTCTATATGAGGTCTCCCTGGAGAAAGTTTGCAGAATCATATCCCTTGCTTTTCATAATCCTATAGAAGTCAGGTATGAATGATCTTATATTAATAATCACATTCAGCTTTACCTTTGAGACCTGTCACACTGGAATGGAAAATTAATCTGTAAGTATTTGTTAGGGAAAAAAAAGTTATGCATTACCTTATGGAGGTTTCCCACTGAAACCTTTGTTCCTTAACTATTTAAATTGAGCTCACTTAGGTTCTGTTTTTATGCTTAGATTTAGTATATTTTAAAGGGCTATTAAATTGTGAAATAGCTGTGATCTCAATTTTCCTTTTTTGATCTCATCCATGAGATAACAGAAGTCAGGTCAGCACTACTAAAAGAACCTTGAGCCGGCTGAGATCCTGAATCCAGGCTCTCCAGCTCCATCTTCTGGTACAAAAGTACCTGAGAAAACAGTGCTCCCACAGCTAATTTTACCAGCCATAATGTCTTGAATATATAACAGGATTCTAGCAAAAATGAGATTATTATTCATAATATATGACAAGATCTGGGTTTGTAGTTACTTTATTGAAAGACAATAATTTTCTCTCCCCAGTTCTCACATATCATCCCCATTTCTTCTAATCCCCAATATATGATGCAATTAGTCTCAAAGATGTTTCAATCTACAGGGACTAGACAAAAATAATTTTGGAACTATATTCAAGATTGAAGCAGACTCAAAATAAATCTTAAAATCTTCTGGCATTCACTTACTGCAGGTGTCATGTAACATGCACAGAGTTTGAACAAATCATTCCAATCTGCACCAGAATAACAGAACCAACTCAAAACCTAATCCTTGACTCTTTAGAATTTAAAATTTCACAGAATTGCTGTGGGTTTAGCCACATAATTCACATTACAATTAACACTAAGAACAAAGCTCTAGAAACCTTCTTCTTGCTTCCTCTGGTAAACTGTACGTGTAAGTGCTGAATATTCTAAACTATTCCAGTGCTAAAACAATTCAGTGTTAAGCAAAATTAAAACTAAAACACAGGAAAGGGCAAATCACGTTGCTAAATCTGGTTCAAACCCACCCTGTTAAAGTAGTGTGTTACTTATGCTCTCTTTAAGATTAGGAAGTGCTTTAAGCTGCTGCTGTTCACATTAATACTGCTTGAAGAACTTGAGCTCAAAAAAACCACAAAGGAGATTGCTCTCAATGCACAAACAGTTCCACTGTGTGTGGCTTTCTGACACAAAATCAAAGGAAATATTAATCCCCGGGTTTTTCAGGACCTGTACAGTTTGAGTCCTTAAAAAAAATGCAATCTTGGAGTTTAACTTAGGAATTTAGACTTCTGTTAATCATTTTAATTATTTGTGATATTTAAAATTGTTTGTAATAGGCACCAGTATTGCAATATTCCACTATTGCTGCAGCTGCATTTATTTCTGATATTGAAATTCTGATCTTCACCCCGTAGTTTGAACTCTTATGTTCCTGCCCAAATCATTGTCACATGAGCTACAGAATGGCTGCTAGACTGAAAGGGAAAATGCAAGTAGCTCTCTTACCTGCCTCACTACAATGATTTGTGCTTTGAGGTTTTTGAGTGAAGAACATCATTGAAGATCACAAAGAGCAGTGATTTCTAGATTTGTCCAGGTAGAGGTCTACATTTTCTTGATGTAGGGCATTCTTCTGTAATAGCGAGTACAGAGCTCTGTAATTTTAAAACAGTATTTGAAGGGGGGAAGGAAGAGGAGAGTTGGGAATATTTTTCTATTTAAATAAAGCTCCTATTATTTTTTAATTACAAAAAAATTATCTTTTTTTAGTTATGGCTTCTTACTATGTTGCAATGGATAAAACTAGCACAGTAAACCATTTTCAATCAACAAAAGTAACCGGGAAAAATTATGGAGAGTAATAATAAAAGCACATGAAACAGTGGGTGAATGCTTCAATACACCTTAAAGGAAGACAACTTTTCAAAATTGTCTTCTAACGTTTACTGTACAGTCACACCAAATGTGAAGCTTTTAAGTCCTAGGAAGTTTTGTTGCTCCCTGCCTTCCTCTAGTTTTCTGCACAGTGAATTATTTACATAAAACAGAATTTCTTCCACAGGAAAGGCTTGCATGGTACTTCAAAGCCAGAATAAATCAGGAACTTCAGCTTGAACCTATAAAAATCATCCAAAAAGTCCTTTCAATATCTGAATTGTATTACCTTATCATTCTACCTGTCTAGCTGAATTATTCAGGTATCTACACCAGAAATGCTATACAATGTCTCTCTATGAAGATGTGATGTTTTTTCAAATTAAAAAAAAATAAAATAAAATTCCCAATTTGCCACAGATTAACTTTCCATGCAAATTATGATGCACTGTACCCAAATCCTTGCTATAGCAGGATGCTCACTTCAGACTGGAAGTCTTCAGGTCACACCTTGCAGGAATCAGCATATTTCCTGTAAAGGGCTGGAAAGCCTTCCAAGAACTGGTTTTGGTTGAAGGGCTTGTCCAGTGTACTTACTTGTGGATTTATCCAGGTCAGGGATCTTAGCTCCCTCTTCTTTGGGGTTCAGTGTCCAACCACTTGTGCTGCTGTAAGAAGAACAGAACAAACATCTGCCTATAGTGAAGGCTTTTCTGGTGGGCAAAGTCCAAATTCCATTCTTCAGAAAAAAAAAAAAGTGGGGAATTAATGTCTGTTCCAAATTTCATCCTTGACTACTGAAAGCGCTGGAAGTGTACGTGTATGTTTAAAAATGGAATTGTCCTAATTCAAAATCAAAAATAATTTGATTTCATCATCATTTTTCTTTGCCCAATCCTGAACTGGAGATCCAAACAGCTGGAAAAGCATGGAATAGTCCGGTGGGCTACATTAAAATGAGAGAATCTCCTATGTCTTCCTAAGATAAGAATACAAATCACGCAGAAAAGCATTCTGATAAAAAAATTCTTAGAGGAACACAGGAGACCTCAATTATTATCCAGCAAGGTGTCTAATATGCATTTGGCTATTTATCAAAAAAAACCAAAAAACAAAACCAACCAACCAAACAAAGCCAAACAAACAAAAACAAAACAAAAAAGACTGTTTTTATACCAGATTTTACTCATCTATTAAATATCAAGTATTTTGCAAAAAGAAAAAAAGACCCCAGAAAAGTAAAATATCTATTTTTTTTCTATATTTAAACAATGATAGTATTTCTGAAATGGGAATCCAGAGCCTCACCAGCTTAATATCACCATCTTCCTTCCTTTACTTTGGTTTCATTCCGTTGGAAATTCTGTTTGTACAGTGATTGCTCTTTAACAGTTTGGGATCCAAACCAGTCCTTGAAGAGATAGCTGACAAAAAAGAGATGTTAATTTTTAGATGCTTTACAGTTATTTCTATCCTCACCTGGTACATCTGATCTCCTTCAGTATGCTCCAAGCTCATCAAAATTGGAACACTCAATAAGAATATTCAAAATATTGCCTTTTGCATTGCTAAAGGCACCAGTACAGGTACCTGACTCATCTTTCAGACTGTAAATAAAGAAATAAATGAAGTCTAGGAGAGGTTAAATAAAGACACTGTAGTTTGCTGTTGGTTTTGTTTGGTTTTTTTTAAGAAGATTTAGTAGATTTGGAACAGGTCTTTTATAAAGGAAGAGTTCCTAAGGGAATTGACTTACAGAAATTACTTAACACTTGGCAGTGCATCTAATTGATTGCAACTCTTTTTTTACAAATATAAGCCAACATTTTCACTACCACATGTAGGGGTTGGTCATGTTGAGACTGAAGAATACTGAGGCTGATTTCTCCTCCTCTATTTTTATGTAGCTCAGCACTTCCTCATCCTTACTGAGACTTGCTGCAAATTTAAAATACCCTAAATAGAGTTGAGAGAATATTGCAACAGTGTTTATCTACAGTATCATTTGGGTTCTTGTTACTGTAATTTCACAGTTCTGAGCAACAATTCTCATTTTATGGGCAGGTAATTGAGCTCTGTGATAGACGAATCGAGTTGCAGGGGAAATACATTAAAAGCTGGTTGGAAAAGCAAATTATTCAGGATCTTCACTCTGATTGCCTTTTAGAGCTACCACTCTAGGACCACTGAAAGAGTTTGCTCTGGCTCATGTCAGTGAAGCTACAATTTAGTGTTTGTCCAAAGAATGCTCACATTCTAAAATGAAAGTGAGGTTACTGTCCTTTCATGAGTTACAAAAGCATAATCAAAGATCGCTGCTGATTCTTAGATCAAGATCTTTTCTCAGCTCAAGGACTATTTAGCAGAAGGGAAGAGCTAAGGCAAAGGCAAAATCCAAGAAAGTGTTGCTGATAAAGTGAGTTAAGAGTTACAGATGAAAATGTTAACAAGGGTGATCCAGTCAGAACTCATGTCTGCCTGTGGTTCAGTGCTGCAGCTGCTAACAGCCGGAGTGCCAGTGATCCATCACTACTGAGGAACAAGGTTTTTAAAGCAGGCACTGTTGTTTCAGGACCAGTGAAAGGACAGAGACAAAATTGATGGTACTCCATCAGGGCAAACACAGCTTTCCCAGCAAGGAATTTGCCCTCATCTGGTCCTACTTTAAATATCCCTGCTTTAAAATTCCTATTTGTATCAGCTTCTCATAAAAGGCATTCTTACTCAAAGAAGTCAAGGTTGGAAGTGTCCATTTGAATGAAGCAAACAATTAAGCAACATTTACAAAATCAGTTTAGGGAAGATGTTGTGGGTTTGTTTTCTTTATAATCACATGGAAAAATAGGATCTGCAAAGGAAATGGAAAGGGTTGTCTAAAAGGAGTCTGCTGATGGTAACCTGCCAGTAACCTCCTCCTGCAGCTGACCTGCTGGAACTCCCAGGTGAGAGTACAAGTGCTCCGTTTGCAATCAAGTCCATATAAACCACAGAAAAGGCAGAAGGACAAACATGATTTGTAAAGGCAGCAGTGTGTGGCCAAAAGCAGCAGAGTCAGCAGCCAACGTTTCACTTCTGATGATAGCCCACTTGCAATAGTTCCGCTTGAGTACCTGCTGGAGAGCAGAGGTTCTTCTTCATTTCTATGTCCAACCATAATAGCCATACTTCTGTTGCTATCCAAAGAACAGGGATAAACTCTGGGATTTGTTAGGTTTTAAATAGTTTCCAATTTCAGGCCTAATAGAAGGCAAAATGGAAAATATCACAGGTAATAGGACTTAAAAATAGAAATATGGAGGACTTAAAAATAGAAATATGGAAGAACACAATATTATACTCATGTTACCTATTGCTTTTTTTCAGCAGAGCAAAGTCTTTGCAAACATATAATTACATATCTTTTTCCCTCAATGAAAAAAAAATACATCTTATAACCTATTAGAAAAGCCGTAAAACCAAAGCAAACCTGATTCCTGTAAATAGAAAATATTCTTTAAAAATTCAGTTTGGGGAGTATAAATATTTAATTGCCTTGAGCATGTCTTAGAAGCTCAGATTTACTCAAAATAGTGTCAAGAGCAAAAAAAAACCTGCAAGACAATCTCTTTTAGTAAGAAATACTTCATGAAGAAGCAGTATTTTCTTATAATCTTCCACTGTTTCACTTTATGTCTTAATCTTGTAACTCCAACTCCTATAACAGCATCAGTGAGGGAGAGACAATGAACACTCCTTTTGTTATTTAACTGACTGCAAGGATTTGACATGCACGATATTAGTAAAAATAATTTATTCTCACAGGGTTTCATTAGAATAACATGGTGGTAGCTTTGTATAAGTTTAAGAAACAGAAAACCACTTGAAATAGTAGGACAAATCTTCATAGAAAAGGTATATACATACTGCTAAGTATCAGAGATACATATACAGAGAGATATATATACATACATATATATATCCAATTTCCCAATGTCTTGCTATAAGTATTGGACAACTGGGTACAAAATTTAGATTTATTAGGTTATTTATTGACTGCTAAGTGAATCCTGATTGATAATTAATATCACTGGGGACTATAATTATTAAATATACATGGCCCAATCTTTAATAAATCAACTTTAATAAGAACAATTTAAAATCTAAAATTAAAAACAATTTCTAGGACACTTATTTTAAGTAATTGCACTAGTAAATAGTAAGACCATATATGCAGTTAAATGACTAGCAGCTAACTTATGTCATCATAGTAACAGTTATACATACGTACTGCAATTATAACTTCGAGCAGTTATGACTTCAAGAGTTTGTCTAATTGTAATATCCAAGCATAATGTGATAAATAACACAAAATAATTGGTCTGATTAAGTCTTTGTTAAAGAAAATATGCAATGGGCATAACTAAGAGCTGAAATTAATGGCACGTGTTAACTTGGAAAGATAGAAATTTACTGCTGACAAGTAGGAAGACACAATATATTCCTATACTTAACACATGTTCAAAGTATAGATATTATTTTCAATACATTTATTTCAGATAAAAATTGACAAATGTAAAATGTTATGCTATACAGAACCTTTCTCAAGTGACCATTGTTCTGTCTGACAACACAGACTAGAAACTGTCCTGCCTCTCAGAAATATCATTCTGTTTCTACTTAGAGTTTTAGAAAAATATAGGACAAAAACAAGGTTTCCATTGCATTTCAGCTTTTGTGTCTCCACATAATTGTTGCTATTATTATTATTAATAATATTTATTTATTTATTTTAAATTACCTCCATCCAATTTGGGTATATTCCTGGGAAAAAAGCAAACTAAATTGAATATTTCAGATCCCTCATTTTAAAATGTTATATTCCAGATAATTCACCTCTGTGCAGCCCCTCAGGGTTAATTTTCATGTATCTTTGCTGAGTTCAGAAGAAATCTGTGAATTGTTTTAGTTGGGTTGAATTAGACATATGAGAACCATAGTGTCTCCTCAAAACCTACACTCATTCCCAGCAGTGACAGTTTGATTTTTGTGCACAGTTATTTTCATTCCAGCAGCATCAGAGGAGTTGAAATGGTGAATCACTTTGTGCTGCTCCCCAGGCACTGCTAATCATGGTAATCTAATCTGCTCAAATTAACCCTCGTGCTGCAGTTCCACAGACAATTAACCCTTGTATTGCTGTGGGTTGTGCAAATCAAATCTCAGCCCATTACTGTCATCTCCTGCATGCTCTGCACATTGCTCCAGCAGCCATAATTGCTCATAATGGATCTTCTTTTCCATGATTACTCCTGAGATTTCAATCATGTCTGGGTAAAATTCTGAGGAAAACAGACACCCCCAAATCCATCCATCATGTCAGCACATCCCAATGTCGTTTCCAGGTCAGCTCCATAGGAATGCCAGGGAAGCAGCCCTGCTCCCTGGTTAGCAAGGACAGGCTGGGATGTGAGGATGTTTTCCTCCCAGTGTAACATGGCTGAGGACAAAATCCTCTCCCCACAGCTACTTCAGCAGGGTCTTTGACATTGCTTCTGCTTCATGGCCCAGTAGGTGGCCCTTCAGAGAACATACTAGAATTGACCACGAGACAGACTGATGAACCTATTGACAATTAGTTTGACTTTCTCAGAACTTAATTGACTAAAAAATCACTGCCATGTGTCCACTACTCGTGTCTTTGTCCAAGACAGTATGAAATCAGAGAAAAGTGGATTTGCTCCAGGTCGAAGTTTATACCATATCTGTGTGGTCTCTCAGATCCATGGTTTGGAGAAGGATCTAAACTGTGTTTGTTTATACAGCTATCTGAACTGAAAAACAACAGGAAATAAAATCCCCTTGAATAACCTATGCTTTGTCCTCTGGTGAGTTTTCCTGACACTGGGCCAAGTTTGCAGAGTCATGAGAGGAAGAATTTCCCAGAAAAGAGATAACAGAGGGCAGAACAAGACACCAAAGGAAGGAAGGCTCTGGAAAGAGGTATAAAAGGCACGTTGTATGATATACAGTGAAATGAATACTTATGATCCTTGGTGGTCAAAAGACAGCCTGATGAGCTGAATTACAGATGGCCATAGAGCATCCAAGCCAAGGGATGGGATGGGGGAATCTCTTTGAGTATCTGTGTGATCCTCAGGTATTGATTTATCACACAAGTAGATATAAAGCTGACAGCAGCTATACACAGTTTGAGATTTTATGACAGATACATGAACCCAGAGACACATTCGAGACTGTGGACTGCTTACAAATACCTCACAGAAAATAACTAAAATTAGCTTCCAAAAATTCTATGGCAAAAATTCTTTAACTCGTGTTCTTCCGTACATTACATAGAAATTACTTCTTTTGAACTAGCCATAGTTAAAAACTGAATTCCTTTAATATTAAAATGATACTTTGCAGGGTAAAATCTGCTTCTTGGTTAAATTAGCAAGGCTCATGGAAATAGTTTCTTTAAACTGCTTTAAAGCTCATCTGATGTTATTTACAGATAATAGTCATATAACCACAGACTAAGTTCATTTAAACTCTTTAAGGGTACTCACGTAACTTTCTTGCACTACGCTGCATTGACAACACTTTCATCCAGGACATGATACAGAGCTACAAAATTAATATTGACTGAGCCCTGCATTCAGCAGCAAAGGGAATTTAGGAAGCAGGGGTTGTTAGAACATGGAGGAAGCCTTTGCATTGCAACTTAGAGGGGCTGTGATGCACTCCACTAAGGCATATCTAGAAATGGATGGAAAAAATACAAATAACATTTCAACAACCATTTCCTGTGTTGCACTTTCATAGGCCAATACAATGATTAGCTCTGACACGCTTTGAGTGACATCAAAGCATCATTAGTTGACAGTAAATAACCATAATACTGCTTAAAATACAAAATAGTTATCAGCATATTCCAAATGTTTTTAATGTAAGAGATTATTTGAAGATCATGGGATAACAGCTGAGTCCCTTGAAGATTTTTCCGTCTGACAGTCAGCCCCACTGGTCTGACATAGAACGCAGCTTCATAATGCATTATCAACACTTTTGGGGCAGCAAAGATATCAAACCAGACTGAATACATTGATGTGCAGGTTCCTGCCTCGCTGTCCATTCAGTTATTCCTTTAAATTAGAAGCATTCACCATTCTGCCATATACAGGGGGGAGTTTATGTTGTCTTGCCAAGAGGTTTAAGAAATCTCTCTTTGCAGGGAACAATAGACTGCAAACAGATATACAGAAAAACTCAGATATTTGAGAAAATCAGAAATTTGGTTGTCTCACTGCATTTAGCCTGAGACAGAGATGGTAAGTCCAAATTCTCTTGTAATTATCAAGCTAAAAGGCAGAAATAATAGGACGAGCAATAGAATCAATGCAACAGCATTTTAACCTATTCTATCCAAGAGTTATCACTTTTCCATCACATTATTCTGTGTTAAAGCTGAGTATTAAGCTGACCTTTCGGATACCAAAGGAAAAAAATGCATTAAAACTTCTTGTCTTTTAACCACGGAGACACATCCTGTTACTTGTCTCTCATCAGGGACAGTTCCTTAAGCCTTATGTTGAAAATTTTCCTGTCAAACTCGAACAAGACACTTTTTCCTTCTGTTATTTGTTTTCCCCAAAGATCCAAAAGCCAGGATCAAATGAAGCTTTTCCATTGCTCTTTGCTGCACGGCTCATGACTTAGAAAGGATAACAGTGGAGCTTAGATGACATTAACCTTAACTCAAATATACATGGAAGGAATTACATCCCAACAACAGGGTTTGCTTTTCTAAATCTGATCTAGCAGAGCAAGTGCTACAGTTACTGTCTTCAGACATCAAGCTCAAAACACAACAATCACAAGTCTCTTGAGCAGTAAGTCACAATCCACAAGTCTGGGAGAAAAACCACAAAAATATGCAGCAGCACCAACACAGAGCAACTGCACAACTCTCAGGAAGACCTTTAAGAGCCCTCAGATTGCTGTAAGACTCCCCCACACACTCCAAGAAATCCGTGGATGCAAAGTGCTCTGCATACTGCATGTCAAGACCAATCTTCATTTGTGGGGAGGTCAGTTTGTAACATTTGAGTCCAAAATAAGCTACAATTATGGTATAAGGTGTTCATTTCTTTATGGCATTAAATTAAGAACTTCTCCTTTGTCTTGGAAATTTTCTGAACTAATTTCATATTTAGATATGGAATGGTAAAACCACATCTGGGCTGGAGGACACTAAATATTCACAAGAATATGAAAAAATCTTACAATCAGGTGTCCAGTACCACTGCAGCTCTATCCTCAGGAATCTCCCTAACACAGCTGAAACAGAGTTCTTCACCTTGTCTGTTTTACTGTGAGGATTACTTCAGTCTATTCCCAGTTCTGGACTCTGCTGTAAACAGCCACAAAAAATTAGTCCCCACTGCAGAGTTTGCAATCTGAAATGAAAGCCAAGAATTAATTAACCATTAGGAAACAGAATGAAACAAGAAGACAGCTGTGGTCACAATGTTGGGATGCAGTCTCAAACACAAGCCAATTGAGCATTGGGATGGCTTCTTTTGGATATAACACCAGCAAGGAGTTACAGGAAAAGACTTGAAGGAAGGTGATTGAATCAGTTTGCAGAGATTTAGGAAGCTAATGGTGAAAACAGCATTTTTTTTGCAGCATTAATTGGATGGTAAAGTATTGTATCACAGGTCTGTTGGAGATGGAATCAACATTTTCATGACTACTGAAGTAAAGCTAAGCAACAAAAGTACCCAGGAAGAGTGGACAAGACCCTTTCTGATACCTGATACCACGAGGAAGCAAATTTAAGAGAGCAAGGAGGAAAATGTGATGAACTATGATCCCTAGCAGAAAACCAGAAAAGCAATAGAGAGGAGGCTATGTCCCCTGACACTGACTGGGCAGAATAAGCAAGTAGAAAACTTGACCTATACTCTCCCCACAGAGGTAGGAAAGATTACATGAGGAATTTTTTCCTTGTGGAAAACATGACCTTGTGTTTCTTTATGAGTAACTTTTCATCCATATTGGAATTGGTCAATTAACATTAAAAATGTAAAAGGAAAGGCTATAAAATCTGCCTCTGGGATCATTAATTTTTAATCATTTTTTTAAATGGCCAAACAAAAGCAAACAAACAAACTTTGTCACACTCCCCACTTTGAGGTGTGGAACTGCATAAACGCAGTTCCCTCTCAGAGTCAGAGACACAAATATAAACACAAGATCCTCTACAGAAACAAAGCAAAATCGCATAGAGGCTGTCCCTGCAGGTTTGGTTCCTGCAAAGCCACTCTTAATTCTGAAGCCAGTGAGCGTGTGTGGACGTCAAGATATTGCTCTCCACAACTATGCTCGAAACAAAAATAGAGGCTCTGAATAAAGTTGAGACTTCTTAACATTCTTATGAGAGGTGGTCCTTTAAAATCCCATCATTTTGACTTTCCATTAGAATGTCTTCAGAAATAAAAAGGATCTCCAGCTTTTATTATTTCTATGACTACTAATATCAAAAACATCATTACTGGATTTTTGTCTGGACTCCACATCATTGTAAGATGTTCAGCAGCTAGATTGCATTCTTATCTAATTTCGTCACAGTTCTTTCTATCGTTAAAAATTGGATATTAGGAAAAAGTTCTTCACTAAAAGGGCTGTCTAAACATTTTATGTTGCAGAAACTTTTAAAAGCAATTTAAAGCATTTGTTAAAGCAGGGAAGTTATCTGGGATGAGTTATGCAAATTTTATGCAGGTACAAAAGACTTGAAGTAAGATTTAGGAATGAGTAACTCTAAACTGCCTTAGCACCAAAGCTCACAAAGGTCAATATATTTGTCAGAGAGTTTCAAGAAAACACTCTGGCAGTGTGTTACTCAGGGTAACAAATTTGCTCTCTGAAACTGAAGGAAAAAAAGGTGCTAATAATTCAACAAGTTTTTTCTTTCTATTTTTTGAACCTCATTAATTTCATTTTGGGTTAAATTACAAACTCCCTAATTCTTTCATCTTTTGAAAAGTATTTCAAAGGAAATCTAAATTTTCTGAATAATAAAAATGAAATAATAAACAATTCTAATATAATAATTTCTATTCATATTTTCAATCAATATTAAAAAACTACTGATGTAAACAGAGGCTTTATCACTCCATATTATGAAAACTCATATATGCTTACCATTAAAAATTAATTGCAATAATCAATGTCTGAGAAGAGTTGTTGTACCTGTTACTGAAAAAGAACAAGTATAAATTTTTTCTCCAAATAGAAGTTTAGTGGTGATTTTCCAATTTGATTTCCGCTGACCACAGATGCAGAATAAAACAACGCAGCAGGATAAATAATTGTGGCTGTTTCTCTATAGACAGATAAAGACTCATGATCATTAACAGTAAACAATAACTGCCAACAATAAACATTTAATGATACTCATAAAAATAATTGGCCATTGTGAAGCTCAACAAATTTAGGACAATTCTGCATTAAATTGGTGCTTGTGCATTTAAGAAGACAGTATTTCACTGAAGGACAGCAAGTGATAAAACAGCCACTATCTCCTGATTCTGGCTCTTTAAAAAGACATTTTCTGAAACTGAGCATTCTGGTTTTTTTTCCCCTGCATATTCTCCAAGGGATCACCTTGCCTTGCTCAAAAACTTAATGGGCGCTACACTGCCACAAACATTGTGCAAATAAAGCAAAACAAGTGCATTCTATATTTGCTGATTTTGCAACCAGGAAAAACTACAACTGATGCTCTGTCCAGGGAGCAATTTTGCTCAGTTTTCACCAGTAAGGGTGGTCCTCAATGCAAGAAATTACTTTTCTGCTTTCAATCCACAAAATACATGGACCAGATGGGTGGAAGCTGATTGTTTTCCTCGGAACATGTTTGTACTAAACACTTATTAAACTGCTTCTGTGTACATCACAATCAGACCAAAGATTCAGATTCAGGGCAGGACTTAATAACTTGTCAGCCCCAGTCATCTGAATGTCCCACAGTTACCATAAAAGTCACAAACACATACTTTTTAAAGGAAAAATGGGAAGGGCTGAACTTTTAACCTTAACATTTTTTAAGCTAAGAGATGCCAGAGCAAGAAAATAATTAGGCACATCCAGCTCACAGTATAGTCAGCGGCCAGATCATACATAAATTGTTTTAAGATTTCAAATGATGACAATGTGGGTTTTCAGTCTGTGGTTATTTGCACCAACTTCCACAAACCATCATTCCAATGTGGTTTCAAAAAACACATCCTCAACTAACTTGGCTTACTTTTCTGAAATCCACTGGATGAAACTGAATTTAAAAGGCAGAATGCAATTTTGTCCCAGGTACAAAGCTGTGGAATTCTTTGGAGTTCTGTGGCCATGAATTAAATCAATAAATGAAATAAAAAAACCCCAGAAACTTATGTATAAATGCAGAGAGAAAATGAGATGTTACTTAGATGGAAGCATTGACTTCAGCCATACCAATTTTTAGATAAATGACAAGAACTGAAGAGGGAAAGTGAGGAAAAAACATTGCTTACATTTAGTTAAGGTACACCTGAAATGAGAGTTACTTACAGAATAAAAATAACTCTCCTGTTGGAAGTCTCAACTCAAATGCTAAAGTGCTAAAACTTAAAGTACCTAAAGTCCCTGCAATTTTAATATCTCTTCATTTGAGTGCTGCAGTATTGCTCTTAAAGGTAATCAGCATCTCTTAATCTTTTTGATCATTATTTCTTTAAGCATCTGCTATCATGTTATCAAGGTCTTGAAGCATTTTTGAACCTTATTGATCATTACTTGGTGCATCAAAACTCAGATCCTGTGGATATTTAAGTTTTAAGTGTACTCAGGAGAGAACTCCAGTAACAGTAGTTGACATCTGCATTTGTCCACAAGAGGAACAATCTCCTCAGGCTCTTTGTTCCATAGCAAACAAACTTGGTTTTGACAAATTTGGTTACCTTGAAAGAAGATCATGACAAAATACAATGTTAAAAAAACCAGGCTGATAACTTAGGTGAACTTAAGCAATGAAATCCCAAAAGTGATTTTTACATCCCAAAAGTAAAATGAAAATAACTGCATTTAAAAAAAAAATCTTATTTTCTCTTGATCCAACACTCTTAAGAATCTTATGTTCTAGAAGAATCTGGTGTAAATAACAGAACTTTTCAGATTACAGAACTAAGGTGAAATCAGCTGATAGGCTTCCCTTTCTACATGGACTCAGCAGGCTAATTTGTCAAGGACATTCTCAGGGTGGTGATAGTGCTTGGCAGTAATGCGTATCTGTAAAATTCCAGCAGAGCAAATAGCTGGAATAAGTGTCAAGAAAACTCAGTTATCTGCTCTACTAATAACCACAAGTCTGTACCCATCATGCTGAGCAAACCTCCAGAAGGAACAATGTCATTACCTTAAAATTTCAGGTTGGCTTGATGAGCTGTTTATTCCAATTAACACAGAAGGAAATTGCTGGGTAACTACCGCCCTCATTTGCAAAGTCTGCCTGATGTTCACACTATGATGAGTTCTGAAACATACTTTTATTTTGAGGATCACCACATTTAAAGCAACATTAAATCACATACAGCAACTACAAATTTCATCTCCTCATCCTGTAATCATAGACAGAAATAAATTTCTAAAAAGTGTTCACACATCCAATAGAAAAAGTAAAATACCTGAAACTGTCTCTGATCAGAGAATAAGTCATATTTTCATTTTACAAAAGGCTGCCAAAATTCTGTTTCAATGTTCAAAGTCTATATCCCTGGTCATTATGCAGTTATGGGAATGAGCAAAACTCTATAAAATGGTGTCTTGCAAAAAGCATGAAATGGTCACTTCTGTCCTTTTCAATATTTGTTTTTCTAAGGATTAACAAAATTGGTGGTCCCTACTGTGTATAACATTCTCTATGAATTAGCATTTATAACTGTATCTAACTTTTATAAATTAGTATAATTTTATGCGTACAAAGACAGACTTATTTCACAGGATACTGGATAAGGAAAGCTAACCCTAATTTTCTATTAATATAGTAGAGCACTAATTTATTGATATACTTTGTCTTACTGGTTCTTTCTCCTATTTTAAAATTTGAAAATTATTCCCAAGAATTTTCAAAATATTCCATAGAAAAAAGGTTTCTTTGTGCTAAGATGTAAGGTGTGCATGATCAAAGGTTTCATTCCACGTGCTTACAAGCTGAGCCTTGACCAAATTAAGAGGTGGAAGGATGTGCTCATTGCAATGCAATGATCTAAATAACAAAACCCTTAACACAGAAGAAAGGCTCACAGAAAAATTAGAAGTCCTTGCTGAGCCAAGACAGATAGAGGCGATAATTTTATTCAATACATAGAAAAGCTCAGGTCAGAATAGTGACCATTGTTTCTCAAGAGAAACATCCATTGAAACACACAGTCTGAAGGTGGAATAAGGTTAAGCCTTCCCAAAATGAGAAAAACCCCTTGAATCTGACCTAGATTAGGTCATCATCTACACTTGGCATTTACAATTTTGAAAATAATACCCAAAATTGTGGATCCTAAACTTTGAGCTGATTGACTGATCCTTTTGTTCTAATGATTTCCCATTATTTTACCTTTTTTCCATTTTAGGCAGAATTACTACAGATTAACACAAAACCAAAAACAACAACAACAAAAAGCAAAAAACCAACAAAACAACAACAGAAGAGAGCTATGCAAAGTTGCTTAGGGAGAAATAAAAAATTAGCACCTCAGAATGTTTTTTCTTAAACTTGAAAATTAAGGCAATGGAGTTTACTTATGTCTATAACACACAAGGAAACATTGCAGTCCAGATAAAGGAAGTTGACACATACAAATAACTACGTCTATGGAAATGATTCTGGAAGCTGGATGGCCCATGAGCACTGGGATGTGCCTGACATCAAAGTTTTCAATGCAACTAAGGGTGCAAATGACTACAGTGTTCTTGTGACTTCAAAATTTATGTCTGAAAATTCACTACATTAGAGCAAATTTTAGATCAGGACAACCTCTCATTGAAATTATCCAAAAGAATTGGATACGGTGAAATGACCATGCTGCAGAAAATATTTCTGATTCTTAGGAAATAGAATACAGTCATATTCAGTGATGTTTTAAAAAAGCATGGGCATGCTACCTTCACATTACTTCATGGTACAGAGTAAACAAAAAATTTTTCTTAATCTTCAGTAACTCTCACAGTAGTAATGGCAAGATGAAATTACCAAAGTGAAAAATACTGTATAAGAACTGGTATTCTCCCACACATACAGGATACCTTTGTCTGCTTTGGAGAGATTCATCCTGAGTTTTCTAAGCCCCTAAACACTAACCATAAACATTAGGCAACCACTGGTCTGTTTCATATGTTCTCTCAAAGCTTATTACATTGGTTTATACTTCCAATAGGTATCAGAAGGAGTGGAAGTCGACAGCAAGGGGTGGCATAATTGGACAAAAATAACTGTATTATTGGCACATGAGAAATTAGATAAATATTGATTACCTAAAAGATCCGAAATCTGCATCTTATCTAGTGCAACTTCCATACAGAGGCTTTGAAACAGACACTGTAATTTGCAACTTCTAATTTTTTCATCTTGTAGAAATCCTCAGCCTCCCTCTCCAGAGTAATTAACTAAGACATATTTACTATTAAGATTTTATGCCATGGCCTCATTGTTTACCATGTTTCTCACCAGCAAACATACTGATTGCATGAATGCCTGAACTCCATGTATCCCTCACCACTTGTAAACTGTTATAAAGAGAAACTGGGTTGGTTTTTTTTCTGTTCTATTTGTTGACATTATATGTTACCAGGAGTAGAATTAATACCGAATAAGATTTTACACAACAAAATAAAGAATGCACATAGACAGTAAACCCCGGATCCCAGCCCTGAAATCCCATTTTATTCTCATTTCTTTGGCTTTGGGAAGACATTAGGAGAGCCTGTAGCTTAACCAGAAATAAAACATTGACACTGACAATCCTAGTTCAAGCAGCTGTTCTGCAGATGCAAAGGAAGATTTAGAATGTTTCCTGGACAAGCAGCTTGAAAATTACTTTCTCACAGATGAATAAGCATCAATACAAAATACACTGTTACAAACCTTGTATTTCTATATAACAGATAATGAGAAAAACATCTGTCCATTGTGGTTATTTGCCAAGAAGCCAGCCCAGCATACCATTTTACTACCTGTATTTGAGATATCCTACCAATAAACAGTATTTCTTAATTGTTTTCATTCTGTCTGCACAAGCTGAATAAAAACTTCATCATTTAACCCACCTCTTTCAAGGTCAGTCATGTACATAACAAGGAGATTAATTCCTGAAAGTATAGCAGCGTTCCACTTTTGGATTTGGAGAAAAAAAGAGAGCTTTAAATTAGTGAAAATTAATGCTAACATTTTATTCTGCATGAATTTCTCAAGTTAAGCATAATATTTCTATGGACTTTTAATGATCAATATCCTGTGCTCTCAATATCCAATTCCCAGTCCTAGCTGTCTTTCAGATGTCAGAAGCCAGCGGGTATTAAGAGATAAATTGTACTCAGCACTACTATAGTCCAACAAATAACATGAAGAATATGTTTGCAATTAAAATGCACACAATGGAGTATTTTAAGTGAACACATTTTAATATCAGTAGCAGCACATGTCGATGAGGAAAAATACACAATGGCATGGTACTCTCCTGTATTATGCAAATAGATGCAGCAAAGGTCAAAGCTTATCTCAATCTCATAATAATGTAGCCTGCAGAGAATAATTAATTTACAGTGTGCTTTTTTATATTGTGCACCACATCACTAAAAGCCATTTTATTTGGGAATTTTCTTTTTTTATGTTGCAGAGAGAAGTAATATCAAAGGCTTTCAATTTTCTCTTTGGGGACCAGGGGGGAAGGGAAGGCGCAGTTCTTTATTTTCCATAGCAACACCAAGCTAAAATTAAGCTCTAAAAATACTCTTTTAATTGCTAAAATGCTGTTAAATTTTGGTGTTTAGGAATGAGATTTCTTTGCCCAACAGCTGCCTTACATTAAGAGAGCAGAAGTGTTTGAACAATTTCCATGGGGCAAGTGGTACTATAAGGATTTCATTATCATACACAGTTCCCTACAGAGGATTACAGTTTAGATGATTATATATTTGGAAATTTCTGAAGCCCTGTGCTCGGGATGAGAGGTGTCATCCAGAGCAGAGGTTATGAAGTTGGAAGCATAAAAAGCCAGGATGCCAACCTGTGTCTACGGTGATGCTGGGAAGTTGGGAAACTGATGTTCTGTAAATTCTGGTTCTGTCACTACAAACTCCATCTTCTCCACACACTGGTCCAGCTCTATTTTCCTCTGTCTGCCAAAAAGAATGACAATTTCTCAGCTTTGTAAGCAAAATACCCTTCAAGAGCTGGTGTTCAGAGCAGCCCATGCTACGTTTTGCAAATACTTTTTCACACCTATTTTTAAATACACATTACACATAGAGAATTTTAAAAAGAGTGGTCCTCCCACATAAGCCTCGAGAGAGCAGATCTCTAAGCAATAGGATGAGATGTTTGTGTTCTTTCAAATCTGAGGGATCTTATTCCTTACTCTCAAATATTTGTACTGTCTTGTCATTTTGAGCTGGAAGCTAAATATAGTTGTTTTGGAATCATATGAGGTCACACTGCACAGATGACAAAAAACTACCATGACCAAGAAGTAATAATTATCTTACAAGAAGCTGTGTTTTACACAACTGCCTTACACAACTAACTGATGGTTAATTGGTCCCACAGGAAGTCTGTCATTCATCAGGAATTTTAACTCCCCAATTCCAGCTTCAGATCCTTTAGCTTATTTTTCCTTGTATTTTCTAGGAAGCTGCATGCTTGTGGTTATTTCAAGGGAACCTGAACAACATGATTTTCATGTGATCCAGTGGACTCTAAAGCTCATTCCCTGGTGCTTGCACAGGTCAGAACAAACCTTGTGTAGTTTTATCTCCTTTATGTGAGCAGCTTGCACACAGGCAAGCACCTTTCTCCATCCCTAGAAATCATCTGTCACTATAACCTCGAGTGTTCATCACAAGATGCAGAACTAGACCAGCGGCAATGCCATCCAACCTAACACAGATCCAGTTGTCCTTATATCAGTTACCTTTACACACTCCAAATTAAACACCAGCAATTTCCAGGGAAGGTGAAAATGCTGCAGAGTAGTTAATGTTGACAGTAGTTGCTAAAAGGTCATCTGGAGACATTCATTAGTTGTTTGCTGTAGCACAGTCATTATTATTGGCAGCAGAAATTGGCAGAAAGTGCTGTTATTGTCAGAAAGCATTAAAAGAGTGTCATTTGTCAATATGTGCTCTCCTATAGAGTAGCAGGCTGGGAGAACTCCATCTTTCAATTTAAATTGAAAAAAAAATAGCATAAATACCGTGATATGCTTTTATCTGCATCTCCTGATACCTGTATTGAAGGTATCTGTATCAGCCCACTATCCTATCTGGGAGCAGAAAAGCAGAAAACATGCAGAAGGATTTTATCCTAAATTTCAGTTTCTAGGATTCTGCTATGAGTTTTTCCAGAATGAAGAATCTCTGTGATTATCCACCTGTCAGTCAGGCACATTTAGCACTAACTATTTCTAAGCACAGATACTTAGATGTTGCTATGTAAATTAATTCAGACCTGTTTGCCCTTTATTGGTAAGGGGAAAAAGATATTGAGATTCAAGATCCATTTTTTAAAATTAATATTTGAGCAAATGCAACCATAATTCATTAAAGACTTGGAAGGTGAAAGTAAAGTATAAATCTAAGTTGCATCTCTTTATAATTTTCCATTACGGCAGTCCAATAATGGAATTAATAAAACTTTCATTTTAATACTGTCAAGTTACATTAAAAAGCATTATTTAGCTCTCCCCAAGCCTACACTCTAATAAATGTCAAGTTCCCAATTATTAGGTATTTAAATATTTGCACAAAGAGCCTTTAATAATGAGAATACACACTGCAGATATGTGTGCTGTTGTACTATTAAACTGAGATAAATAACCTGGGACAATTATTCCCAGGCTTAATAAAGCCGATTTTCTAATCAACTGTCAATAAAATGACTTGTTTTTAATACGGATACAATTGCATTAATAACTTAGCGTTATTAAATAATAACTTTCAGAATGAACACAGAAGCACTGTTGATTTTTTTTTATTACACCCTTCATTCTCCTACTGGCTTCCTTCATCTTAAGCACTTGGAATCCCTGTCATTCAGTAAAGCAGTCACAGGCTGGCACTTCATTTCCATCTTTGTCCCTGTCACAGGGGAAGTGACAAGTAAGAAGATAGGAGAGATAACAGAAGAAAGGGAATAGTTTATAGGACAGCACCTTTGGTTTGAAGCGTATTTCATTGCTCACCAGCCAGGTCTCTTTTCAATTAGATTGTCCCAATCTTTTCTGTAAGAAAGAAGATGAGCAAATTCCTGCAGCACACTTTCCCTGGCTCAGTCCTTCATTTGGCTGTCTTCTGGATGCATTCAATTTTCTAGGAGAAGTTTAAAAACTGAAAGCCAGTGTAATACCATGGGACAGGAATTACAAAGCAACTAAATGGAAACTGGCAATTGCAGAATTGTTGATGCAAATCTTACGTCTTCAGGGCTGGTGACAGCATTGAGTACTAACTTTGACCTTGACCATAATTCTTTTCCTAATTCAAGAGCTTTCCTTTTCATTCTATTCATTAACAATGAAATTGAATTTTTAAATGAATTTACATAGTGAAAGAGGGGGACATGCTTTCACTTCAAAGATTTACATATTCTTAAGGTCTTGTTCATGTACCCTGTTGGTGAATCACTGGGGAAAAGATGGTTACTGTGTTACAAAAGCAATAAAACATGCAATTTGCTAAAACACTGTCTGAAAATATTATCCATGGAAGAATGAGTCTGATTAGCTAACAGCAACAGATAGGTTTATGATTGCAAGTTTTATGACTATTTGATAACTTAAAGCAATTTTCTCAAAAGGAAGTTGCGGCACTTAAAGCATTTGCTGAACTTAGTGTTATCAGCAGTATAAATCACTCAACAAGTTGCACTCCTCAGAAATAAAATCTGCACTGTATGGTTAGAAATTTACAGAGTGCTAATAAATTACTTGAAAGATGATTTCTGATTTCCAATATCTAGCCCAAAGAACACTTATTCCTACAGTCAAAGGCATTTATTGCTGATAAAAATATAAATAATATCACCAGTTACTTACATTTAATAATGACTATAAGTGACCTGGAGCAAGTTGTTCCTTACATTTAAAAACAGCAAAAGATGATAATCTCTGATGATGGGTTTCAATTACACTTGCAAGATGCAGTAATACAAGACAACTACACGATACACTTGGCTGGTAGTTTTTTATAACATTCCCCTGGTTGGAAATAAAAAAAAAATATTGTTTTTTAGTCTTTCATCAGCCTTGGGGCAGACCAAATTATTCAGTTGCTTCAATGTATCCACAAACCACATTTTCTCAGTGTTTGGTTCAAGTTCTGTTGTGTTGATTCTATCACAAACAGATATTAATGGAATGCCGCAATCACACTTGCACAGAAAGGAAATCTTGAGGCACTACATCCTGGCACTGCCGTACAGTTCCCAAGGGCAAGTGAGTCCTTGACTTCAGGAATAATATTTGTTATTACTCTATTATTGCTATTTTAAAGACTGATATTTATTTAAGGACTAGTAATTATTATTTTAATGCCACATCAAAGAACTTACCGACAAGACAGGGTTTGACACTAGAATGAACTTAAAAGAAATTAGAATTAGTGCAATATCATCTCTAAAATTACCTGTTTGACTTGATCTTATATTAAAGAAAAATAGGCAGAATGCAGATCAATAGGTGGTGGCAGACCAGAATTAGAGAAGCACTAAAGAAAAGCAATGTCAAAAAATAACCCAGCAGCCAATTTGGTAGAAATGACAGGATAACCTTTTCTAGGTGTGTGGTGTGAAGTTTCATTAAGGCAGAAGTTCCCAGACTGTTTTCAGTGGAGATGCAGGTATTGAGACTGCAGATGTTCCACAGACAGCTCATTAGTCACAAAATTACTCCATTCACCAGGCTCCTTCCAGCTGAGAAACTCAAAATACATATAACAAAAAAATATTTAAAAGTGTATTAATGATGTCACATTTGTCTATGAGCAGTCTTCATTATTACAGAGAGGCCTCTGTGTCAAAGGATGTCCTCAGAGAGACAGTAAGTCTTTCTAGAGCAATCTCTGTTAAAAACAGGGCTCATCCTGCAGAAGTACTCAGCATCCCCACTTCCAGCTGCTCCATTTGCCTCCTGGGAAGATCTCACTTCAGCCATATGGAAGCACCCTTTCACTCAATCTGCTGCCCTCCCCTCTCACCTGCACTAACTGCTCATCTCCTAACACAGAGATCAGTCCTATCCCACTCCCACAGCACCAGCCTAACAAATGCAAACAAGCAACCACAAATTTCCTCTCTAAACTCTGACACTCCAAGGCTCACACAGGGCACTACAAATGACTTTAAAATTTTTTTTTAAATCTTGAAGGAGCACAATAAGACATGCAAATGAAGGCTGTAGAACTTTGAAGTGCCTGATGCTGGAACGATGAACTACAAATATCTGAAGGAGTTTAACAAGATCCTTTTGTCGGTCTGAACTGTGTTTAATAAAGTATTTAAAAAATGACAGATTCTTCTCAAATTCATCACAGTTTTACCTTACAGTGCTCTGGTCTGTCTGATACACAAATCTGCACATTAATTAGTCCTCCAAAAGAGCTACATGGGCATGAGATTTCTGTCTAAATAAAGACCCCTTCCAAGCTGTTTTTCCTGCTTCTGTTGCAAACAACAGATAATTAGCCCATAACTGCAGCTGCCTGCATGTTGTCTGGTTTATTTACATATCTTTGAAACTATTATGCCCAATTAGTAGTTTGGATTGTTTCTCCCTTCTAGCAGTAAGAAGGGAAGAATTTCTTTTAAAATGTGATTTCTCTTAGGCTTTCCACTGAATATGCCACTCAGCCACCCTTAGGCCACTGCCGTAAGGTAAAAAGCTGTGCCTTAATAAACCAGGCACTGTTTTCCCTTGTGCCGAGTAGTTTGTACTGGGTGCATGCACTCCACTGTGCAGATACTGCCAGCTGAGTATGCTCCATAGTTAACAACCTGAAAGCAACTCTAATTTAAATTACTCCAATATTATATGCACATTGCCCCTGAAGAAATGTAGAGTACTTGTGAAATATCACTTTTAAGAATCTTGGTTTAGCCACTGAAACACCTACACACCCAAAAAACAAAAAATATCTATTATAGCTTGTACAATTTCACATTTTACTTCGTGTCTACAGGAAAACAAAATGAGTTGTTTTGGTGCCAGACTGAATATTTCAGTAGGAATATTTAAAGTAAGTATTATCTTGAATAGCACTATAACATCAAAATACTTACTGCCATGGAGGAGTTTCCTTTTGCTCATAGCAAATAATACTCAATACCATATCAAAGACTCAGATGTTTGTGTTCCTCAGGCCTGTTTTATTTACCAGCTATACATAATTCCAATGTCTTAATTCCTCCTGAAATCATGACTCCCTGCAGTTCTCTCCCAAGCAATGAACACACATACTAAACTCAGAACCCAGAGACTGCTGCCACCCAGGATTTCCAGTGCTAGCCTCAGAGGGAGCTGACCAAGGAGCTGTTCCCCTCAAAGTGCTGGAAGGAAGTCCAGGGCTGGCAGAGGCCAGGATACCTTGCAGTCTATCCTGTGAGACAGCTCTGCAACAGGAATTCTAAAATGTATCAGGAGGAAACTCTTCTGTGTATCTGGGAAAGAGTTTAGCATGCTCCTTGCCTGAGGTTACCAGACTGCCCCATAGGTGTATTTTCCCCGTCTGTTCTCCTTCTTCAAGTGATGTTACTGCTCTCCTCTGAGGCTGATTTTCCACTGCTAGGGCAATGCCACTTCTGTTGCCTAGCAGCAGGTCTTTGGGATCTTCCGTGGTGTGACTTCTTTGCAAAAGAAGGCGTAAAGGCACCGTTTGAATCCCCAGTGAAAATCGCCTCTGGAGACGGGTGATGTGCACCACCAAAGCCTCTGGAATGACCAGGAGCTGTAGAAGCTGGGATTGTTCACTCTCCAGAAACCAGAATCTGCCTTGCCTTGAGGACACGTTTTCATGCTGCTGTCAGCACGGCAGCTTAAGGAAAACATCATGACTGGTGTCTCACACTGCTTGTCCCCCTTCAGCCTCCGTGTTCAGGCTGACTGCTTGCCACTTGTGCTGCTGCTTGGGCTGGCCTCAGGTTACACAGTGCTTTGCAGTGAATCTACCCGCAATGTTCCTGAAAAAATGAGCATCCCAAAACCACTTTACAGCTCTAGACAAACATTTTATTGAAGTAAAAAAACACAGAACAATCAGTGAGTTTGTCAATGGTTACAGCTATGACAGATTGAATCTGCATTTATAATTATATCCTGTTTTACTTGTATTTTACCTATTTCAGAGGAATACGGTTTCCTCAAATATCTACAGTTAATGCAGCATACAATTTTGGCTGCCATTGCCTGTATCCAAGACCACTTTGTTAATCTTCAGCCCAGCACTTGCAAACAAAACTCAGAGAACTTCTGCTTGCATGGGATGTTCATGGACTTGTGTTGTCTTCTAATGCACTGTTTTAAAAGTGAATTCTTTCATTGCAGCACACTTTTGAAAAAGCTCTTGCTGCGTCAGAACTACAAAAATTTTACAGAAGGTAAAAATCAATATAAATCTTGATTGCCTGTAAATAAAATGGAATGACAGATCACTTGCACTCTGGCATTTCTGGCTGAAAAGGAGCTTAGGAAATACAGGCTGTGGTAATGACACAGGAGGGAAGAAAAGGAATCTGCCCATTATTACAAATATCAAAAGAGCAGAGAGATAAACCAGGTCAGTGTTGACATTACATAAGCTCCTCAAGCAATTTTAACAGATACTGTGTTTTCTACCTTAAAAATACAACCCTTAAAAAAAAGGATTGTGTCCCGCTCCTGCAGCTCAAAACTTCAGTTTAGAAAATTCTAGTCTAAATTGCAACTTAAGAACCCATTCTTGGTGCTGGCTGCAGCCAATTTCTGTGCCTCATTTAAACAATTATGCCATTAAGTGTTTGGATTAAGCACTTTCATAGTGCATCTGCACAATTAAATACCACTGGCTTTACAGTGGGAAACCTCTTGCTACAGTGAATGCAGCAGTCCATCTCATTGCCATGCAAGCCAGCCATCCTCTCATTCCCTACACCATGCATAAAAAGAAAAACTATTTTAATACTATCTCAAATGCACATGACAGCACAAATAAAGTGCTTTCAGCTCTACAGTATCCATTACAATTAATTATCCGAAAGTCCTTGGCATAAACTGTGAAAAGCCCTTTCTTTTTGAATAAATGGACTCCATCAAAATTCTACAGGCACCTGGACTGACTGCAAATGAACACAAATATTCGCTGGCATTTTGTTACAAACAAAGGCCTTTTCTCTATGAAGTTGTCTGACATAGGATTTTACTGCCCTGGATTTCTAGTATAACAAAGAGCATCACACTTTTGCTAGCAGATAAAGCTAAGAATGTGTGGTTCATGATATTTCAAGAGATAAGGCCAATAACAGGAGAAAATATTAATGTTTTATGTAATTTTTTTGCCTTCATCAAGTCACTAGAGCTATTTCACCGTCACACAGTTTATTCAGTGTCAATTAGACTGCTCACTATGCTATCATAAATCAAGTAGCAGATGAGAAATCTCCCAGAACCACTGAGAACACAGAAAGAGAAAGAACATCCAAGTAGACTACAGGCTAGAAATTTCTAAGTGGAGGGGACAAACTAAATTAGTGTGTAAAACCTACCTAAGCAGTAAAGTTCTGTTCAGTTAGAAGGCTACTGAGTTGACAAAACTCAAAACTTAGTAATGAATTCCTTCTCCCTCCAGGACTGGAATAGCAGAAAAGAAAATCAGCATTCTACCATTTCAATTCTGTGTTAAATCCTGTCTTTTTGACACTCCATTTGTCAAGGTTAATATTTGCCTTTCATTGTCCCTAAATAAATTCTGCTTATTATAGTTCCTAAAGTTACCTGGCGTTTTATAGTAGAGTCAGCATTTACTCTGTTATGAACTCTGCATTGTATATATTTTAAACTCCCTCCTTCCTCTGGGTGACATTATTTCTGTAACAATGGCTCTTTAAGGTGTCTATTTTGGGATGGACCTGTATTAAAGCTACTGCAAAAAGGTTGTCATTAAAATACAAATGCAGAAGAACTATACTTCTCAGATTGCTTCATCCTTGTTCCACAGCACTTACATTTGTATTGATTTTATAATGAATGCACATGAGATGAGGGAAATGCTGACTTTTCTCGCTCTGCCATGCCCATTGCTGCTTTTCTTGTCTAAGTGAGGTGCAGTGTCTCACTGAACTATTAAAAAAGAAAAACTAACAATAGGGGAATAAGTTTCTCTTACAGCATAACCATTATAGAGCTTCTCTCCTAAGGCACTAGGTATAACTAGCTTAGTGCACTAACAAAAAAAAAAAGACTAACACCTGTGATTTAATATTTTCTAGAATGCTCCTCTTGAAGGAAATGACAGTTTGGAATACTAGTAAAACATTGACTGAAGCACCACTAGCAAGCACGCTCGTATCCCTTCACCCTCAGCATACAGAAATTCCATGGATTGTATTGTGTAAGATTCTCCAAGTGATGAAGGTAATGAGTTAGGCTGAAATAAGGTACTGAAACACTGCCAGTCAGAGGTTTGGAGGTTTTTAGGACATTAGTCCCATTTTCTTAGCTGTGAGACATCTTGAAGTTGTCATTTAGAGATAATATCTAAACCATTACCTGGCACTAGGAAGATGGAGATGGTAATTCAGTGCCAGGGTAAGCACAGCTCAGAATGCCAAAGTAGAGCAATGCTGAATTCACACTTCGACACTGACCTTAAATAAATCCTGTAAATAAGACACTTTGCCAAAGGCAATGCACAAGGCAAATTACCATAACTGTCTTGTTTCTCAACAATTAGTTCACCTAATGTGTTTAATACTACTAGAAATACCATTTGTCACGAGACAATTAGTACCAGGTGACTGACAGAATGTCAAAGCTTATTCCCAGGGACTGTCTCTGCTTCAAACACAGTTTCCTATTTGCTTAGCAGACCATTTCAGAGCACAGGCAGGCTGACAAGGGACAGTACATTCACACTGAAATGTATGCAGGTAAAAAACCCTTAAATATTACACTTCAGCTCTTGAAATATTTATTTGTATGGTATATCAAATTAGAAGAAGATTTTGCAGTTGTGCACCGTATGCGAAAAAAAAAAAAAGAAAAAGATTAGTATTACCTGAAAATACACTGTTTTGCTAAGAGGAGTTACAAGTAAAACAAAAAAAACCCATCTTTTTTGCTAGACACATGAACAGTCATGAATTTTCCATGAAGAGTAGGTCTGTTCTGAGACACTGCAGAGGTTAAAGACTTCCTGAGTTCATATTTACTTGCTTAATCCAGGTCCCAAAACTGTTTACAGACAGTACTGAATACTATCATGACCAAGAAAGCCAGGCCACAGCCAAGGGCATATGCCTAGGGCTTTTTATAACTAGAAATCTGCTCAACATTAAACCAAGTGGGAAGTTTGAACCTATCCATGGATACAGAAGGTTTTTTGTAAGGATGTGACTGTAGCTTTTTTTTCTGCCACCAATTCAGCAATATTCTTAAACTTTGTGGGGAAAAAGAAATATAAATAGAAGTAGTGTAGCTGCATGAAGTCTGCATTGACAAACGAAAAAGTTTCATACTTCTGTTGCCCGTTTAAGTATTCCAGTGTTATCAGTTACAGATTAAACTTCTTTACAAATATCCTGTGGCTGAGGTTTGAATTAAGTACCTTGGATATAGATAGCAGCAGAGTTGGGTCAAAATGTACTTAGTGCCCTACAATTTTACCTATCTCTCTACCTGGGTTTTTAATACCTTCAGCACACTACTTTAGATTGCAAAGACAAGGCTAATTGGACTTCACAGAAAGCAGAGAAAACATTACAATCTTCTGAAAATAACTCCCAAAGGCTTTTAATTTCAAAGAGGCTTTCCTCCTTTTCAAGAGAAGCAGTCCCTTGCCAACTTCCTCGTAAGAACAGGCCCCTTTAAATATGTCACAAAAACACAGCAAGGAGTAACAGAGGCTGCTGCCTCCTTTTACCAGTGACCCCACTTGTTACACACCTGAGGTTGGTCACTGGCCAGAGCCCCAAGCTGGGAAACAGGAAGCATTAGAGAGGGTGCTGAAATGCTGTGCAATGACCCTGGAACAGGATCCACAGCTGAGAGGGAGATGGAACTACAAGACACACTGAAAAGCCTGGAAAATCTATGACAATTATTGCTGCAGTGATTTTAAATTTGGTTAGGTACCACCTCTCTATTGTAAGCAGGAACAAGCAGGCCCAATGGTATATAATGCTGTGATTCCCTGCTCAAAATTTAATTGTTCTCTAATAAATCTTCCATGATTTTCTGGATTAAATATGGTCCCTCAGCACTACTGTTTCAAGAAAGAAGCTTACATCTAAACTTGTACTTTCGGTACCACTTTAGACAAGTTCTCAGGAAGTCTTTTTTCAACTGCAGTTACACAGAGAAGGAAAGAGAATACACCAGCACAAGCTCACCCACGTTCCAAACTAAGGAGATTTCACAACTAAAATACTATTCAAGCAAATTATATCCTTCTTCCAACTTACTTGAAAAGAGCTTCCAAGATAGCTTATTCCATAGATAAAAATTGTTGCAGTAAAACTGATTAAAATGTATTACATTATATATAGTTCAAAGTTATCTCTGCTTCAGGCAAGGTATTTATACCTTTCATCAGGATTAACTATTTTTACCAAGTATTTTTAAAACATCTGTCACTCCATTTTAATTCAATCCATTACACCTGTAAGTCTATTTTGGAGAGATTGCTGAGGATTTATTTCACAATAGATGAGCTTAATGTGTATTTCAGTGGGAGACAGGATGGGTGCTTGGAAAGATATGGAGAGATGATCCATGCATTAGTCTCCTAACAGAATTTAGTATTAAAAGAGAGAGACATGAAATGTACACACTGGCTGGTATTTAAAGCTTGTTTCAATCCATCTTCTCTTTCATACCCAAAAAATAAGCTGAAGCCACTGATAATATATCCTTTGGGAGCACATATTATTAGTGACTATTAACACACACTGACTGGTGTGTTTGTCAACTGATAATTTCACAGTGGTGCAGTTACATCAAGAAAGCAATTTCTGTATTGGTTTCCTAAATTTGAACAAAAGGCTCCTATCTGTTGCACACAGATCATCAGACACTTCTCTATTCACTTTGTTAGCTGCCAAGGGGAGCTCCTATATCAAAACTAGAAGTCCTGGAGAACTTCAGGCAAATTCTGCATTTTGATTACACACTGATAAAGCCTGTTACAGAAACACTCTGTTTTTCAGGTCATTCCTAGAAAGTGTGAAATTCTGCTCTTACAACCAATATAGCATTCTTTTTCTTTTCCTCATATCAAAAGGTACAGCTGCGTTACATTTCCTTGTGCTGCAACATCTGCATGTTGATTCCATTCTAATATGTTTATATATTTGTTCAGCAACTTCCTACGCACTGAAGGATTTTTTTTTCCCCCCCAATGCAAAAAAAAGCCCCAAACTAGTCTTCTCTCTCTTGAGCACAAATGGAAGTGTCTGATACTAAAAAAAATAGCCAGTCTGGTATTTTCCAGCTACATTTCTAAAAATGCCAACAGAAGAAATGCCTTTCAGTCCAAGCCTTCAGAAGTAAATTGATTCGGTTTGGTAAGCACTACCCAGCTGCCTCGGTGTCATCTGGAATAAGTAGATACATCCTTTGCTTTGTAAGATCCATGCTCACAAATTACTGTGCATCATACCTGCCTCAACATTTCCCTGAGCAGCTTAATGAGATCCTTGTTGACTTCAATCTTACTGAGTGTAAACCTGAGGCTGCTGTTGGAAGCTCCTGGCATTTGTTCAATGTTTACTTGGCACATTGTACACTTAATATTTCAGTTGAGAAATGACTGGTGCTGTGTTTTGCACAACACTCTCAGACAGCTTAAAAGGACAGTAGGGCTAAACACAGTCCTTTTGCTTATTCTGTTGTTTTGGGGGAGACATTTTCCATTTCCCTACTATACATTTCTGCTTCATGCAGCAGCATTTGCTTACATTTGCATGACACATCAAACACAATAAAAGCTCTTTGTCATGTTTTATCAATGTTTTCCAGATCGTGTCCTGCTTCCACACTGACAAGTTAGACAAAGAAATTCTTGTTGGACAGCAAATTAACCAAACTCACAAAATTTCTTCGAATTTTTGCAGATTGATTGCATTCTGCTTTTCCCTCAAGGGACAACACGCATACAAAGAAAGTTAAAAAATATTTTTCTCTCAATAAACAACTCAAGCTATTTAGCAAGGAATAAGAAAAAAAAAAACAGTGTCTACTGATTGTTTTTTAATCCTTCCACTCAGAAAAAAAAATCCATCACGCCTTGCTTCTTGGGTGAAGGGTTTAGATAAGATTCAAATACAGGGATGAGGCTTAAGTAAAAAATAGAAGACATTTATTGATAATGGGCAGCTAAAGAATACTACCTCTACCAAGAACATTGCAGTGAAAGACTCTTTTTTTGAAGGAGTAAGTTACATTTGTGTCATTCTTTCAAGGACAGTACCTCAGTAACTCACAGCAGATGCCATTCTGTTACTCACCCAATTATCTAGCTTTCAGACCGACCCATACACTGGATTTTCTACACCACACTACAGACTGTACTCCCCATCAGAGATGTAACACGTCCACCACAACACAGAGGAAGAAGTGAGGAAGGTACCATGAACTATCATCAAAATGAAATTCCTGTTATTTTCTAGTAAGCTGTTTTAATTTCACATAACATGGATATTTTATTTTTTGAGAATAATTACAGGTTCCTGGGAAAAGCAATAACTTATCTCCAAAACTCTGCTAGAAACAGTTTAATTAGATACTAAATACTACATCAAAATTCACTTAATAGGTGACACCAATTGCAATTTTTTTACTGTATATTTCTGATCTTTATCTTAATATCTATCTATTTCCACAAAAAACTCTTTGGCAATAGAGTTACTTCTTGGCTTCTCAATATTTTGAATTTGGGGATAGTACCTTTAAAACCATGATTTGCTTAAAAATTTTCGGGTAAAGCAAACGGAGCTGATTTTAGATTTGCCTCAGCTTGATAAAGTACTTGAATGAAGTTTAACAGTGCTTCCCTACAGGATTTTGGGGTTATATACGCTTCCTCCCAAAATCACCTTCTCTAGTTCAAGCATGCTACAAGGACCTTCTTGAAGCCATTTCCACAGATCCTTTTTTAATTGGCCAAACACAACAAGGAATTTTTTCATTTTAGTAATGCTAAGCTGTAACTCTCGTTAAAAAATCACATCAAATTCTCAAGTCCCAAACTTGAATTTCTTATTCCAATAAGAAAGTCAGCTTTATCTCTAAGCAATGTATTCTCAAGGTTAAAACTGAAAACAGTCACAAAATGCAAGCAGCAAGAGCTGCACTTTGTCAGTAACCTTTTCACTGATAGCAAAAATAAGAAAAGTGACACCATGATACTCCTTGCATTAATGAGAATGGTAATACAGTTGGGATTAGCATTTGAGAAGCTAAGGCTTGTGGACCAAAATGCCTGCTGAAAGTTATGCCTGACCAACTGCTTCTTAACAAAAGTTTTTAAAATAATGAGAACCAAATCTGACATTTAAAGAAAAGAGCAAGAACATTTGTCTACTTAATTATGTTAAGCAAGAAAGCATTTCAGTTCTCCACTTTTCCTTTCATTATGGTATTATATAAGCAGCATTAGAACACGAAAGTACTATGTATTATACTTCAGTAATTCCACTTCCCAAAAAAACCTCTTTACACTACGTCAGAAGCCAAATAATGTGTTTCCTTAGTTTACAATCCCACTGCTTTGACTTACTGATAAATATATAGATGGGGACTGTTTGCTTGTTTTGTTTTTTTTTTTTTTTAATTTGTCCTTTGACTTTATGCCTCAGGATAATTAGAGAATGATAGTACCTGTTGCTACTTTAGATTTCAGAACACCCTGGGACAAAAATCCTGCTGGAATTATTTCTGCAATATTCCTCACCCTTTGCAGTGATGGAAGAATTTCACTCAGCTGAGTCAACTTTTACACAAAAATCACTTATACCAAAAAGCTACATGCAGCAAGAGACTGGGTGTTGTTTTTTAGAAACATTTTGGGAAGCAAATCCTTTGTGAGAGATCCAGAACAGGTATAAAATGGTAACGTCTGTATATACTGATATGCAAGGGAAATGGAAGGCAGTGTGGTAAACATCAAATGTGGGATTTTCATACAAAAAATACTATCCCAGTTTTGGATAAAATAGGAAAACTGGATTTACTTTTTCTCCTCAGTTTCGTAATTGCTGTTACAAGTACACATACTGGAAGTCAGAGCAGCAGAACCGAAGTTAAATTTACTTTTGTTTCCTATTAAAAGTACATGCCCACCTCAAATAAGAAACATTTTCCAAACTAGAGTATCATGAAGAGGAAACTGGAACAGAAACACACTGTCATCCTACTTGCTAACGTGGCATAAGGGGGGGGGGAATCACAATTTTGCAGTCATATTTTTTCTCAAAGCAAAATCACCCCGATTTTACCAACACGATGCCCTAAACAAATTTCTTAACTGAAATCACCATCTGGATTAACAACCTCTCTTGTAGGCTGAAATATAAGAACTTACAAAGCAAGGATTTTGCAGAGTCATTTCCCTGCTGGAGAAACTAGCTGTTTTGATTCCACCATCTGGCTGAATCATATTCCACCTCATGAAGCTGTTGCACAGCTAGTAAAATAGATGGTATAAATACCAAAAAAGTAGTATTTTTTGTGCTATTATCATGATGATAGTTTCCTCAATGCCATTTTCCATAAGCACATGGAATAACTCTGATGTTTAACAGCTCGTTGTTACATAAAGCTGCACCCTGCTTTGGAATGTCTTGTCAACAGGGCTGCAATTGCTCATGAGTTACTTCCTGCACCTAAAAACTGAAGGTTCTTTGGCCTCGTGGAACCCAATAAGCCCAAATGAATATATTTTTAAAGGCTGCTGTATTTTGGCAAAGAACCACCAATACGACAGCAAGAAATTAAATTACCTATTGGTCAAAAAAATTAGTTTCCCTCGAAAACTATGCATTTTCATTAAAAAAATAAAAACTACAAACCCCAGACTTTCACTGTACAACACTGGTGACATACATCCACTATTTTTCAGTAAGCAAAACCAGGTTGACTACAAAAATAGATCTCCATGATTTAATAGAGAAGAAAACTTTTCTAAAGTAAGTAATTGCAAAATATCTGAGGAACTCAAGCTTATCTGTTAATTATTCATGTTTCTGTTTTCATTTCCAGCTACTCTGGAGCTGCTGATGCTGGCACTCTCTACTAGGTTTAAGCATCCTTTCAGCTCAACTCTGCCAAATTAAACTGTCACTTTCTATTAAAAAATCTATAGCGGGAGGTTTTTAATCTTCTGATTTATACTTTGTAATAGGAAGTCAAAGTTTAAATTAGGACGGTATCAGCTTATGAAATAAAGCCTAAGCAGTGCAGTGACAACGCCAGTGAAGAAAAACCTGCTTGCATTAAAGTGCACAGCAGAGCAGTTTTAGTCTCTGTGTTTCGGAAGACTTTATTTTACACAGCTCAAGCCAATCTCACACTGTTATTTAAAGTAGCAGTGCCCATAGATTCAGTCATGACACATCTGAAAGAAGATGTCACTTGCCATCAAGTGTCTGAAGTGTCCCTGACTTTACTGACCTGCTACACCCCCATCCTCTCTACCTTCCGGGTGTATTAAGCAGGCAATGTACAACTCAGTTGAATTAACATTTCCTTATGTGAACTGCTCCTCCTGAAATTTTCTTAAGGAGCTATGGGCTCCACAAATCACTGTGCTTAAAATTAAACCAAAACAACTGTAGTAGTTCAACAGCTCTATAAATATTCTTCTCTCCTCTTTTCTTGTGTGCAATCCTTAAAAATAGAATATAGTGGTCATCCTATTTATTTCCCGTTAACACTATCTCTTTTTCCTATATTTTTCCTCCTAAGCATTTCCACTCCACTTTCTCCAGTGGTATCACTCCTGTATTTTCGATCATCTCACAGCTGAAGAGAACGTAGTCACAAGATGTGTTACAGACAGGGAGAAGGTGACCTCAGTGTGGGAGAAACAGAATTTATTAGGGTTACTACCACACAATTGCTCATAAAACGATTATTTACTGCAATTACCAGCACTCTCTCCAGCATGTCATGTCTCATGAACTCTGAGATCATTTTTAAAGAAGCTTAAATCGCCTATAAGCATAATTTTGTTATGACATCTTTACCTTGTCACATGAAATTTTACTCCCATTCTCCTTTTATCCTAGGGATCTCTAGCTCACTCCTACTAGTAGCAGACATTGCCCTCTTGTCTGGCTCTTTGTGCACAGATTGTGCAAGAGGAGAGATCAGTGAGAAGAACACAGAAGCTGACCATAATACCCTCAGTACCCAATGCTGCAAGGTCACCAGATGATAATTAAACTTGGTACAAAGACTCATCTAGACAATGATTCCTAGAAAAGATTATTTTGCCAATCATATTCTATCAGGGTTTGAGACACTGAATACTTGGATAAATTAGAGTTTAAAAGTTTAAATATTCTTACGTGTATATACTTGTCATAAAATGCAAATTTAATTTGGGCTTTAGCAACCAGAAGGTTTCTGGATATCTATTCAGTAATAATATCTAATGACATCTTTTCATGTGTATAGAATTTTTAAGATAAAGACAAAGAGTCCATGTGTCTTCTGTCCACCAGCTAGATCTTATGCACAGCGAGGAGTTCTCAGAACATAATGATGGGATGCAACGATCTTCATGCTCCCCTCTCCCAGACAGAGGGTGTCCAAGAGCTCCTACAGAAGGCAGTACCAACAGGTTCCTTTTGCTGAATAACAATGAAACTTTTCGAAGTGTGTTATTGTACACAATTTGGAAACTCAAACATCCCCTTTAAGTGACAAAGCAACCACAGCTCAATGCTACTGCTGCTTCCTATACTTGGTTTATACTTACTGATCTCTTGTGCTGCCCCACAGCTGCTTTTGGTGTCCATCCCTCAGAGTAAAAGACTGATCCTCCCAAGTGTGACACTACTACCTCGCTCAGAAGAAAGCCAAGTTGCATTTCAAAGGTCCATAACTCAGATTTCACGGGAATTTGTCTCAAAATTCCATTGCAAGCAGCTACACAGATAAACTACAGTGTGTGAAGTATCCCTTCTTTTCTTTCAAACCCAGGATCTGCTGCTTCATTTGCGGCCCTCCAGCTACCACATCACTGAATTCATCCCTTTTTGAGTCCTTTTGCCCTCTATGCCTTCCACCCAATTCTTGTATTTCCAGACTGAAGAGACTGCAAGCAGCTGTTCCTCACATGGAAGCCATTCCACAATTCTGGTCTCTACAATATCTTATACCTGCTTTCATCAATCTTGGATGATCTTCTCCCTTCCACAACATAAAAAATAGGAATAACCTACTTTCTGGGATAATCACAGCTGCCAGTTAGTGGTTTAGAAAGCAAAGAAGCCTTGACCATAAGGAGACAGGAGTGAAAAGCTGGTTCTCATCAGCACTGCCACAAACAGTGTATGACAGTGGCATCACAGACCCTCCTCTCCCCCTCCCTACTTATGCCTCATTCACTTTGCTTACATGAAAATGTGAAATACCCAATTATGTAATAGAAATTAAACTGACTGAGAACATCAGAAGTTAAATACTGTGCTGTTTCCCACTATGATTTCCGCATTGGAGCTGCACAAATGGGGCAGAAAGTCACCATATGAACTACACATTATTAACTTTAATTATTCAACAATTAGAGGGATGTTTTCCTCACAAGGCATGAAGAATGCCTTTCTGCTATACAGCCATTTTTCCAGAAGGAGGCAGTTTGAGATACGGCTTTTTACACAGCATGCCCATTGGATAAATTCAACAATTCTCTCATCACATATGGGCAGGTTAGGTTTTAATAACCCGTCACACTTTGTATAAAGAGTCCATAAACTCAACAACAACATTCACTGAAATGGTTTAGAATTCTTTGCTATTATAAGCAGAGAACAGTCAGTACTGTAATTCAGACAACTCCTAAGCCTAAACTCCACTAATAAATGTGACAGAATCTCCAACTGCATACACAAAGGCTGTTGGGAATTACTTCCACTCAAGAAAACAGTTTAAATCACCCCATCACTGCAAGGGAAAGCGAAAATTAGCTTTTCTGTAGACCAAAGCTTTCCTGAAAAAACATGGCCACTTCAGGCTAGAAATAAGTTTTGCAATTGCCTTCCTGGTGCCCTCAAAAGTTATTCTGTCACTTGTATCCTGACTGGGAACTAAGCATTCAGAGGGTCAGTACACACACACTTTTTTAGAGGGGGCAGTACACTTACATCAGTGCACAAACACTTAAAAAGCAGAGGTTTCTTTAAGGTTGCTTCTTGATTGGAAAACTGGAAACCAGAGGAGTACCTCTGGATTAGGTATTCCTACCCTGATGCAGTTTGTCCTCGTACTTGATTAATTGTCACTATGAAAATAATTTTCTTCACGCTCTGCTAACTATTCTAGAATCTTTGTCTGATAATAACCTCAAATGCCAATGTGACAGACTCCTCTCCTTTGAATTGTTGGGATCTCTGATGAAGACATATCACATTTATCTTTGCTGAGAAGGTAATAGCCTCTGAAGCTCTCCAGCATGCTTCTGCCCCCAAAAGGTCTATGTGATATTCTACATTTTCTAGGAAGAGATAAAATAAATTTCTTAATTTAATAATTAAACTGAAAAGTATAAACCCAATATTTTAGAAATAGAGGAAGACTAGGATCTACTACCTTAGGGAAAAAAAATATTTATTATAATGATGCTATGTGGGAATTAATTTGCAGCTATTTTCATACACCCTTTATTAAAGGGTTTTACCCTATATTGGTCCACAAGGTACTGCTCAGTAACCTATGTTTTTTTCTAAGGATTAAAAGGCTAAATGTGAACTGCAGGGGAAAATGTGGGCTCCAGCAAGCCTGTAGTTCTGCCACCTCTGTCATTTGTCTTTTTCAGTCTGAATTTAATAAAGCTGACAATGCTTTCTGTGAAAGCATGACTGCAAAACTGCTGTCTGCTTCTCTTACCAAGCAATTCCAATAACTTCGTAAAGTAACAGAAATAGGAACTTTAAATATCATGGAAAAATCAACCATAATATCAAGTACATTTAATCAGATTATGAAAAAGCTTTTTCTAATTAAGTATCTGCCTCATTCACCGTCTCAAATTCATAGATTTAATGCCTGTACCCTTTAAAGGAACCCTAGAACTCTGCATCTGGAAGAAGACTAGATAACTTGAATTTTTTGTCTTCAAAATATATTACAATTCAGTGCAGATCCATATAATTTTCCTGAAAAATCTTAAGCCTTGAATTTTCTAGTTTGGCCACCACTCTGAAGGTTCTTGTAATCACTGTGATGAAATTCAGCAGCATTAGTGGAAGTGAATCAGATCTTAAGCTTGTACCTGTGAAAGATCTGACTTACATTTCTCAATAGAGAAATCAATTAGTTCCATTAAATAAAAGCTATTGCTTAGATTGTCACTGATTTATTATGGGATTATTCAGGACATGTTATTTCTTTCCTCATCTGAAGTTCTGAACAGTGGATAAGTTATTCCAGAAGTTCACAAAAGGTAAAACTACAAAGCTGATGTGTTTAGGTCAATAATGAGAACAAGAAGCAAGAGCAAAACAAAATTTTCAAATAGGCAGTATTTTCTTCCTAACACAGCTGACAAACTTGACTTCTCAACTCCTAATAAAAATGCAGTATAGTGAAAGTGGGAAGGAATTATTTCATTTCCTTGAAACAAACATTACCATTTCTACCTCTCAGATCCGTATATGAAGCTTTGGTGCCTTCCTGTGAAGTTACAGATTGATTTTTTCTTCTTATTAAAAATGTTTCACATAGCATCAGTGCACTCTGTTTTTTCTAGATTAATACTTTGGGGTTTTTTGCAAATAACAATAATAAAATTCTCTTCAGTAGATAATCTCAAAAAAATACCAGTGTACAAATAATGTGGACGAAGTGACATCTCTTATGTTTATCATAACTAACAGAACCAGGTTTAACTTAATTACTCAGTTAAAAATTGCAGAATGTATACCAAATCTTTTATTTAAATATCTCTTGGTCCTGCATAAGGCGATTACACCCAAACTGCAATTGAGGCCATGCATACAAAAAAAATTAAATTATGCAAGTGCAGGATCTTAACAACAGCCTTCTTAAAACAGTTAACCTACTACCTGAATATTGGGAAAATAGTGATTTTTCATGTTCCATTTTCCTGTCACATAACAAAAAAAGATAATAAATTCTAACACCAAGTCAGATGTGCCATTAAGACTGGCTAAAAATCAAAGAGACAAACCCTGCTTTTAAAGTTCTAAGCCTCCAATACCATCATTTCTTACCATCAGGTGACAGTATTGTGTAACACTTCCCATTCCCTGATTTAGCTGGAAGTAGAGGCACATGTGCAACAACATACAATTGTATAAGACAATGTACTATAAGCTATAACTTATTAGAAAGATATGAGGACTGCTTTTACTGCACAGCTGGAGTAGTAATGCACATAACCAAGCAGAGAGAGACAAAGCATGCATGAATACCTTAGCAAACAAGAATTCACAAGAATTCATCTTACTCTACCTTCTTATCAAAATCTGAAAAGAATTTCTATTGTCTGAATATTTGTATACACTTAGACATTGTCCAAAGGTTGCTCCATTTGATCACAATACTATTTACTTTCAAGAAATATGTTTAGTGCATCTTAAGATTAACGCTTGAGGATGCAGCATACAAACACACCCTCTTATGCCTCCCTTCACAATTTTGAGTATTTAGCTATCCATACGTATCAGTAGCCATACACATGCCCTCTAACTAGATGAAGTAATGGCTCAGTGAATAAATTCATTTTTCTCCTGGCTAAAACTTGGGCTGAGAGCAGAGAAACACTGAGGCAAGTCTCAGAATACCTGCCATTTCTGTGAAGGCACAGAGCCACTTGGGCAGTGTGGGTATTTCTGCCTGTTCTACCACGCAAAATAGCACCTGCTGAAACATTTGAGTGCAGGGGTATCCAGGCTGCCTGTCGTGCTAGGAGAAGCACTACCCCTACAGTAGCACAATATTGTGCCTGCCTTCATGCCCTGCTCGGTTCAGGAATAGCTCTGTCATCTCCGAGGTGCTGCTTTACGATGCCATTTGTATTCTCTTCATCTCCCTCTACAGGTTTTCAGTCAGCTCATTCATTGCCGTGATCACAACGACAACCACTCCACTGGTGACTCACAGACCTACAGCCAGCCCTGACACATTTTCCTATATTCCATTCAGGATATCAGCAGCTTTTTCTGACATCTCCCCGGGGATGTGTCTGTCAACTGAGGTTTCAAAGGGGTCTAGATGCCCACGGAATTGCAATGGGATTTCAGTTCCTCACTGCAAGAACATTAAAGATGGGCAACTCCAAACAGTTCTGATTTGTCTTTTCCCTGAAAATTAGCATGCACTAACTCACTAATGGCAAGTGCACAATCAAACAACGCACTTGACTCAGGAAACTGTCCTCCTCTAAGTACATGCCAGTTCTAAATATCACTATTTCAGCTGACTCTGAAAGAGTACTATTAGAATATGTGCTAGGATATCGACCAAATTAGTTACTCTTTCCTGGTGAAGGCAACAGCTGTGTTTCAATTTAAAGGATCGAAGAAAAATGATAGAAGAAAAATTGATTTTTACTGTCTTATATTCGTTTGCCTGTGGGAATATTATCTATAAATTCGAAAACCTCTATCTTCACAGAGAAGTCATAATCTTCCATTTCATGCCCCAAACTTGGCTATAAGCCTCATTGATGATTTACCACTTTTGGCTGCTACAATATAAAACACTATACAAGATTACCACCTGGCTTACTGAAAAACATGTGAGTTTATGGGCTGGGAATCTCCATTTATAGAAATGTATCAAGGAACTCTTGGTATAACTGCTCTAACTGCATTTCCATATCCACAGACTTAAACCACAGAACCTGAAAATGCTTTTTGTTGGGAGGGACCTTAACCACCACCTAGTTCCAACATTCCTGTCATAGCCCTTGTTTTTAAATCCAAAATATTTTTTTCACCAATAACTTAAGAGCTTTGTTGGTGCTGTTGGAGGAAATACACAAATAACTAATTGTTTAAATGCCACCATATGTTCAGCTGTAGCACGGTCTTGTGCAGAGACACAGCAGAAATTCTGCTAACAATTACACCTTCAAGTTTATGATTTAAACCACCATGAAAGAGATGTTTATATCTACTGTGGATGGTCTTCCAACTGAAGTGTAAAGGTGACATCAATCATGATATAACTTTTCACAGGATTAAGCCTTTGCATAAATATTAATCCTTTTACTCTGTCTAGAGCTGTGAAGAAGTTCGTAATATAGGCCACTTCCTATTTTACATTTTAGGAGCATGAACTGCTTATAGTGCATTTTTATAATGAAATGCGCACTGCTAATGTGATTCTTTTCCTTTTGCACAACACTTTAAAAATATTAGCTTCAGTTTTTGAGCTAATTATTAAAATCTGCTTTCAGTGAGAGAAAATGCTCAAAAGCACCATCTGTTTTCACAGAAATAACTGTGTAGTTTAAATAGGAACTATTCCTTTTTTTGTTGAAAACTGAATGGTTGTGCTGCACAATAATTTATATTATGTGGTATGCATAAATTATTTCTTCACCATTTCATTAGATGTCTATGGAGCTTTCTGAGGCAAATGCCATTCATAAGCAATGAATGTTTGAATCAAGTAATTGCCCAGAAAACCTCCAGGATTATCCTGAACTATATAAGAGAAGTCGTCTTTTTTACTGGCATGTCAGCAAAACAGCTCATCACCCATGAACTGCCTCATTGCATTGTGCTTCACAGCCATGCTCAATCTGTGTAAACTGAGGAAAGGCAATCTCAGCATGGATGCCTCAACTACAAAAAGAACCTCACATCTTCTCTTCAGTTTCTGCAGCTCCTGATGTTGAATTTCCTGTACGGCACTCGCTACGTGGTACACAATTTGCAAAAGGTGGACTAGTACAAAAATAAACACAACTTCAGAATAAGTTTGATTACTGTTCAGAAAAACAACTGACAATCAGTTGATTACAAAAAGCATTAATCTTAAAAACAATGTCTCCCACTGTGCTGAAACCCTATAAATATCTAAAATTTGCTTGGATGCCAACTTCACCATCCATACACTTGTGTCGTGTAATAACCAGTTCCTGCTTCAGAGTAACTGAAGGAATGGCAATCATAATTTTAGATGAATATACTGATTGTCATGGGGCTGTAGTTCTGCTGGGAGACAAAGTTTTCTTGCTGCAGAGAACAGTAAATATCACCTGTGTTTCCAATTACACTTGTCTGCTCAGGGAAGGTGGGATTTTTCTCTCCCTTCAAGGCTACTCCTTTAGGAGAGACAATAAAAAAAGAAGTTATGACTGTGACACTGAGCCTACTACCAAACAGGATTATACTGAATTTAAGGACTAATATCTAAAAAAAAAAATATTCCTTCGTCTCATTCTCAAATGGTTGTGGTGGGTTGACCTTGCCCAGATGTGAGGACCCCCCACCCAGCCAGCTGCTCTCTCACTCTCTTTCCACAACAGAACAGGATGATAAAATAAGATTTAAAAGCTCACGGGTCAAGATAAAGACAGGGAGATTCTTTTCCACGTATTATCACAGGCAAAACAGATCTAAGAATAAATTAGTTCAACGTAACACCAATTAAAAATAAAGATGGATGATGAGGGAAAAAAAAAAGACAAAAAGCTAAAATAACTTCCCCAGCCACCATCCCTTCTTTCCAGGCCACACATCAATCCTTCTTTCCCTATTCCTTTACCTCCTCCTCCCCCCACAACCAAGTGGCACAGAGGGCATGAGGAATGGGGGTTGTGATAAATCAGTGAAGCGTCTTTTCATGTTTTTCCTCTGCCTCAGCATGGGTCCTCCCGTGGGAGCAGCCCTTTGGGATAAACCAGGAATGGGTCCCTCCAAAGGCTAACCTCATTTTCCATGTCTGACAGACAGGATTTCACATGTGTTTAAGGCATGCACTTGTCTCAACCCATTTCATTCATTTTATCTCATCCTGAAAGGGAACACAAGCTTTTTGAGTTCAAACTTAGTTCCTCAAATCTGCAAGACCTAGACAACATTGGATTGGAAGCAGAAATCATGGACTAATTATTTTGGCACATACTTCCTGAAAGACACTTCTGCAAAATAGCTCACCATCTTGAAAACCATCCAAAAAACTCAGTAATCCAAACTGCATTAAAACAGAGCTATGAAGCAGCCAAATTCTGGCAATTACTATAAGTAGTCCATGTCAAGACAGGGCTTGTGATAAAAACTCGAGATGAATTAGAGACAGAAAAAATGTGATGTGACAAAAATCTCGTTGCTCCATTCCTGTCTATCTTAATATTTCTCCAAGCAAGCTCTTACCTGCCTATGTAATTAAATTGCCAGTGATGTTACAAGCTCAGGACCCAAGGACTTAATTTGCAGGTGTCAATTATATTCAAAGAGCCCTGTTCACAGCTGGAAAAGCCACAAATTGAACAATGACATGTCCTTGATAGTGCTGCAATGACAGCAGCTCTTTTCCAAGCTTTCAGAGAAAAATAAAATCACATTTTCTCCACTTAGACATAATCAACAATCTGAGTCTAGGTTGAGTTTATTTCAATAGGTCACCTGGTACAATTACATGAGTCTTGCCAAGGGTAGCCACCAAATTTGCTGCTAACAGGCTGCACATCACAGCTACAATGCAGGCTTCATGTAAAAATAATTCTTTTTTTCTCAAAATGAAGTACACTACTTCAAGAAGCATTTGAAATGTGCACTGTATCAGCTTTTACCTGCCCAGTTTTACAGATCAAAGTCACTGAAAACCTTCCGGAATGTTTCTACACTGCATTTCTCACACTTTAACAGCAAGATCTAAAAGATTTCCATCAAAGAAACAAAGGTTCCTCAAAATACAACTTCTGAATGATGCAGTAACATGAAGATATGAAGTTCATTTTAATGCAACTTAGCTTCTTTTCTTAAGCACACTGACAAGATATCATCCAAATCATTTCCTTACGTAAAGGAAACACAAAAACTTTGTTTTTCACATAATATAAACCATAGCTGAGATTTCAGCAAACATTCAAAATCAAAATGTATCCACAATGTAAAATGGTAGAGAGAGACCAGTGAGAGGATTCATATCTCTGTTCTATAAAGGAGGTGGGAATTTATCTTCAAATCCTTTAGCTTATCAGAAGATGCTTGGGGCTTGCTACACTGGCAGTCTACAGTTGAAAAGTCATCTCTGCTAGAATATTCACCCTTTTTTTCCACTTCAAAATCCTTATTAAGGAGCAAGACCTCATAACTTCAGCTAGGAAAATACAACTCTTCTCTGTAGGTGAGAGGGCACTACATTTTTAGCTTTTCATCTCCAAAGAAACTTACACCTCTGCACATAATTCTCCACAGAGGAGACCGCCAAGCACAGAAATTTACAGTTGTAAGGATTTCAAGGCTCAGGAGCCCCAGCAAGCAGGATAACTTCTGCTGGTGAGGCATTCATGCTGTGTGGGTAATGTGCTCTGGTCCTGAGGCAACAGCTGGCTCTGAAGGCAAGAGATCTACCCCTCAATACTGGGACTTGCTTTAGCAGAAGAAAGAGGCTAGAACTCAGGTAAAATTACATTTATCATGGTAATAAAAGGTAGTTTATGAAACAGAGGCTACAACACAATACATTAACTTACCTACCTGAATAACTGGACAATAAAAAAGTCAATTTATCCTACCATTCCTGCCTTCAGGGGTTTTTTATACAATCCTCTTCTACAAGGGATTTGTATTCTAAGAAAACATGGATTAGATTCCCGGACTTCTAGTGCTGGTTAACTGACAGGCTAAGAGATCATGCTAAGAAACAGCCAACAAAATGCTTCCCCATTTTTACCCCTGTCAGAAGAGACGGCTCTCTGAGCTAAAAAGATACAGTATTAAAAATACACTGTCAATTTACGTGGATAAGTCAATGATTAATTATGGCACTTCAAATATTTAAAACACATGATGCCATGTTACCGACTTTTTTTACCAGCCTAATCTACTATACAATTCTACCTGGCAAAAATATGTTTCTCCTTTTTCATCATAAGCAGGTAAGTATTGGAAAAGACAAAGCTCTAAAGCCTACAAAGGGATGCACATAACTATGATTATTTCTTACAAACCTCAGCCACAAGTGTGATAAGCAAGTTTAAAACTTGGAGTTTTCCACAGCAACCATCATGCGAAGGAAACAGGAGCTTGAGAAGAATTACACCATACAATTTCTGTAATGCTTTCCATAAAGGACAACTTTCATGCCATGAAATGTGTAATTCAATGCCAGCTTCCTTCATTATTCACTGGTACGATCTAAGATAGTACAAAAAATCAGCTGAACATGTACCATATATTTTGGGGATTCAGGATCTGTTGGTAACAGGTGATCTTACTCAAGACCAAAACTTCCCACACTCAATCACTAATTTTCTCTTTTTCTTGGCAGTATCAAAAGCCAGTGTCAGAGCACACAAAGTCCTTAAATCCTAAGAAAACAAAGGAAAGGGAATAAATCCCTTCCTCCTCCAAACTCAAGGCATTCAGCAGCTGGTCAGAGCTCACCACCACAGTTGTAGCTAAGAAACAATAATCCAGCCCCACTCTGCCTTTCCTTACATCTGTCTATCAGAAAGGAAAAGATAGAAAACACACTTCTCTGCTTCCAGTCAGCCAGAGGTGGTAATTGAACCGCAGCAGAGACCAGCTATCAAATAAAAAAGCCTCATGCTACTAAATTACTAAATATAAGCTTTGTGACAAGGTGCACAAGCCCTCTCCCTGTGCTTTTCTTCCAGGTAACATGTCAGCAAAAGAGGAATAAATGGAAATGTCCCTCTTTTTCATTCATCCTAAAAGGAACTACCTTGATATTATTTAAGAATGTCACTCTGCTACTATATCCACTCTTTCTGAAACCAATAACCTGCCAAAATATTTGAAATAGTTCAGGATATATCATTCAGAAATGAAATGAAAAAGCAAACAAAATCATCTCTTTTTTCTCAGGTGGCAAAACCAACTAATTAGACAACTCATCAAAAAACCCCATTCAGTTTCTACCAGAAACTTTGATACTCAAATATTGAATCCTTTTTCATATATATACAGCTTCTACACAGCTAGGCCTGTTCTTTTTTGCATTTAACCAAGAAAAAGTATGAAAAAATAAATTTGCATTTAAAAAACCAAACAATCTCAAACTGGAGAAGCTAGAAAACAAAAGGGAAACTCATTTTTTGGTAAAACATATAAATTTTGTTCCAAAATTGTGAACTACAAAAAAAAAAGTATTTATTGTCTTGATATGGCAATGGCTTAAGGCCACAGGGACTACAGTAAACATTTATGAACTGCAGCAGTGTGACTGCAGTTGTGTACACTAATGTCAATCCCTAAAATCTAGAACTATGCACAAGCTCTGTAACTGAAGTTGCATAATAACCAAAACCACACTGATTGTAGTCATGTACAGCAGAAATTTTATCTGCCATTTAAACTGAAATTAGAAAGAGGCAAAATACAGCCAACACACCAACTCAAGAGACCGTTCATCTGGACTAGATTTAAATTTAAAAAATGTTGAAATATGTGTGGTATTCTTATACTTGATACAGCTTTACAAACTTATTTCCACCAGTCTCTGAAAAATCAGTGTTGTTTCAACCCAGGCTTTTACCTTTCAGACTGGCTTCAAGAATTCACCATGTCTCCCACATATGTGGAATGTGAAGCAAATCCATGTTAAGAGGAAATCTGTGTTAATTCACATTAAGAGGAAATCTGTTACGATTGGGCTCAGCATAACAATTACTTGTTTCAACACAGTTTGGAAGGAATCTAAGCAAGTAGAATATTTATAAAATGGTGCTTTCTTGACAGTGGACATGTCAAGATCCACTGATCTTACTTATTTGTTGACAGCCTCCAAGTATCTTCAAATTAACAACATTTATGATTTTTTGTAACTTTTCCCAGTCACTTCAAGCATGGCACTTCATTGTAGTGAAAGATGTAGACTTCCATGGAGTACAAAGAAAAAATGCATCAATGAATTTTTATAGAAATGCAAATGGGTACATGCAGGAAAAAAATGCTAGAGAGAATTATTTTTCACTGGAAACAAATATTTTAAAATTGCATACATACTGCAAAGTTGAGCAGTCTGTCTGAAAATAAGGGTAGTTTATGCAAACAAAGACACAAACACTAAACAAAACCAGATTCCATTTGCCCAAATATTTCCTATTCTGAAATTTCAGAGTCAAGTGAAGCGATACCAGCAGTTAAAGCTGCATTTGGCTCCTTCAGCTACCTAAAATCTTCTGGATTCAAGGATGCAAATACTACCAAGTAACAAAGACAACTATTAAAGCAGTTAATGTAAGATACTAGACAGCAAACAGGTGTAGTTTTAGTGTCATGAAAGCTAAATTACACATTTTATATTAGTGAATTGGAATTATATCCAACACAATTTTACAGATGTCTTTTTTTCCTATTTTTATATGATTATGATCCAAAATAAGGTTTAATATTGGGTACAGTTATATTCAGCCAATCTTATTTTGCCATGAACAGGTTCCTGGTGCTCAAGGAAACACCCAAATGGATTTCTTATGAAGTGGATATGCTTCTCCTGCCAAGCAAGGTGTCTGGTCACACAGAGCTCTTGGCAGAATAATTGTATAATATGGTAAATTATTCATTCTTTGAGAGTTACTTCTAGAAAAGCTTTTAGTACTTTGTGCATTGGTGAAAGATTCCTGTCTGAAAGTCCTGGAGAATAAAATTAATAAGTGCAAATGTACCAACATGGCTTTATCACGGTGAAGGACACCACTAAAAAAACAAAACAAAACAAAAAAATCTTACTTGGCTCCTTTACAACTCTGTCAACAGAAAGGCTAATTAGTACTAATTATAGCAACTGCTTTACAGCATACATTCAAAGAGACACTGTCCTGACCTTGCTGGTATTTATCAGGGTTGTCTCTGTAACAGCAACTAAATGCTATTAATAAGATGTCAGCTTTTTTTTTTCTTGTATTATATGGAAACACACTGAAAGAAGACCTTTACCTCTGAGTTAATGCTATGGACTGGACACAAGTTACAAAACCATGTTTGAAGGAGACTGAGGAAAAGACAAACAGAAGTGAACTTGATTTAAAGGATAATTTCTCATATTAATATTAAGAATCACATCATTCCTGGAGCAGGAAGTGCTGAAGCTTCTTTCCTATCACTTTTCCGAGCACCTGGTAAAACCCAAACATCTGTGAAATCAGAACTCTTAACTTGTTTAAGGAGCAGCAAACCTCAACCCCATTGTGTGGCTCTTTCTCTGTTGATGAAACCCTTTGAAGCTGCAAAGCAGAAAAGCATTTTTGCTGATACGATGTAAGCTACACATGAGCACAGATGTACACCAAAGCATCATAAGGAATATAATTCCTGGCTTGGCTGACTCATCATCCCAAAGAAACTGAGAAGTTGAACGAGCTCATTAAGACAGTGTGATACCTGGGAGCTGGATCACACTGGGGAAATATTTCCAGACATTTCAGTTCCTGTCACTGACTTGCTATCACACTGGCAAAGTCCACACAACTGAAAGCTCAGAGGAATCACACTGCAGTCACTAAAGCTTGCAAACCTTGGTGCTGCTTTACACAGCTATCCAGCAGCAATTCAGACAGGTTGCACTGCATTTTGCCACTGAGATGGGCTGAAAACACAGCTGATCTACTTTCCCTTCCTTCCTCTTGTCCCTCACAAAAAGTAGGCCACTAGTGCCTAGACAGCAACTTCAAACCAGGTCATATGCGAAAATATAGCCTTGGATAGGAAGCAGGTTTGTTTACACCAGGAGAGAATAACGCTAAGTGAATGAGTCCCAAAAAATGGGATTACAGGATGACTTTTAGTCATCTGCATAAAGATGATTTGTTGCACCCTACTGAGTCTCTCTCATTGTAAGGCAGCTCCTGTCAGTTTACTACTGTTCATGCTCATATGAGTGCTCAGATTTTGACGTACTATGACTTGATGCTCAGCTGAAGCGGCTTAGTTCATGGCACTGTCAGTACACAAATCCCTTCTCTTCCATACACTGAAAATGAGGTGCCAAAGAAAGGGATATGTGGTGTGCACTCATAGATGACATACTTCAGTCCTGCAACATGAAAAACTGAGGAGTGAGGAGGTACAGTGAATGCCTGTACCTCCTGGGAATTTGGGAATCCCAGCAATTTATAAGGTCACTCTGCTGCATGGACTAAGTGATACTTGTTTCCTTGTACACAAACACTGACTGACTTGCTTTCTGTTCAATACACAAAACATTGAATCACATTTTCCAATGTCCTTACAGCACTTTGCTGCAACATGTAGATGTTAACACTAACCTCAGATCAAAGTCTCTCATAACTTCACAGAAATGCTGGTTTTAGGACTTCTCTACCGTATTAACCTGCGTAGGAAAAACCCAGCTACCTTTTTTAATGAAGATTCCATCCTTTGTCATGTGTTGAAGTTACCTGTGATTTGTCAAGACAAAAAGGGACTTTGTTAACAAGCTAAAACTTTTTGTTGCACTCAAAAAGGAAATGCATGTTTGAGACCTTGCTGAGGACAGGAGCTGGCAGTTTGTCATCTCAAATCCTTGCCACTAAACACGCCCCCCCCCCCAACCTATAGAATTGTAATATTCCTACTAGTTCAGCCTTGGAATTTGACAACTGATCCATACCATTATCAACAAGTGACATCTATTCATTTGGTTATACTACTCAGGGTTGAGGGTTTTTAAATCAAGCAGGTAAGAGCAATGCTTATAAACCACTGATGAGCAAGTACTGTCAGACTTGTCAGACAGCTTCTCTGAATAGTATTTAGCAGTTTGACACTAATATGCTTCAGTTTGAATGCTCTATGTGAAGCCAACATCTGAATACCAACAGTTTCAAACCCACATGGAATAGAGAATTAGAAATCTGCAACAGAGGGCAGAACATAGCAAATTTAAAGGAGGAGAGATCTCCAGATGTATTACCAAAGCAACATGTCCAGCTTTCATCTTTCAACAGTGTCCCTCAGTAATAAATTTTTTAGAGGAAGACACACAGATAACAATTAGGAACCAAAGCACTGGGATTTTACCCCTTCCATGCTTAAAGTAAGCTTGTTCCTGAGCCAACAGCAGGCACTTGGTCATGTGTCCATCCTTTCATTCTCTTTGACCCTGGTAGAGAAGCAGAGTCCCCAGTGAGGACCTGTATCCTATTCTGACTTCACTCTAGTAAGCACTTCATTACCCTGAGAGTATTCCTATCACAATCTTGGCATCACTCAAGTAACATTTCAAAGAATTAACGAATCTGCCCCTGAGGATTTACTGTGAATCTGTAAGTGTTTTGATGCATGTTCAGCCTTTAGATTAAATAATTGATTATCATTAAATTAGTCTATCAGACTGAGAAACACACATAACATACTAAAGTCTACCATTAGTCCTTCCTACTCCCAAATAAACCGAAATCCCCAATAAGTAGATTTGTCGAGCTCTGTTAGCAAAACAATATGCTGATACCCCTCCTAACCAAAATATTTACTCAAATAGTAGGTATTAACTAAATTCCATCCTTAATAATTAATCTGCCTGCCTCCTAAGGACAGTTATCATTTGTTAATGACAAAGTCTACACAAACAGAACTATCAATGCCAAAATGCAAATAGCTCAATCAAGTAGATAAAAACACCAAGATACATCCATCCTGTTCATTTATTGGAATTCTCAAGTTTTAAATTTACAGGCACCTGTCATTTAACATAATGGTGCAACATCACCATTTATTTGCTTACATTTACCTGAAGCTGAATCTGTTCAGACCAGTAAGCTGACGTCCCCTAACTCTAAAATACATTTTTACAAGTTGCTTTCCTTTCCTTCCAAGCAATCATCTACTGAACTCAGCATTCATGGAGATTCTCTTCTGGTTTCAGCTAAATGCCACCCCTGAAAACACAGATTTCTCCTTGCAGAGAAAGCAGACAGTGCTCACTAGTCTGTGTAAATGAAAGACGAGTTTATCTCTAGAGTCAAAAGAAGGAATCTTCACCCAAATATTTCACTTCTGTGGGCAATACACCAGGATTAATCACAGAGTGTTACTGACTCTGGTTCATTTTCCTAGACTGTTCTTGTTACATTCTTCAGACTTTACATCAGGAAGATGAAGAGTGCCCAGCAAAGCCATTCAAGGAATGCAGCTAAGTACAATCAGGGTGGTTGCATAATCCGTGTAGTATTGGATCACACAGCAGTAGAAACACAATCAAGATCAGATTTGAGAAGAGGATTAAATTTCCCTGAAATCTGCCAGGACAGATGACAGAGTTTACGCCAACTTTATGCCACTTCTATGACAGCTCTGGGAGGACAAATGATTCATGGTCCAGAATAAAATAAGGAGGGGTTGGACAGATGCTACCCTGACAAAAACTCTGGATGAAGAAACCTAGTGCATAAAAAACACCACAACATTTTGGATGCTGCTCCAGTGAGGGTTTATATTGGAACAACTTTTGACTTCATTTCTTATCTGATTCTGAGTCCTAATGCCAGATTTACTTTATGATTTGTTCCGAGGCCACATGCAGAGAGATCTTACCAGACTGAATGCGTAAATATCCAAGTCTATTTCCTTTCATTCAACACCAGTGACTTTCATGTCAGTAAGCATGAGAAATTTCCCACACAGGTGTATTCATCAAAGGCTCACAGAATAAATCAGCTGTGAAAGGACCTCTAAAAGGCATTTAGTCTGGCTCTCAAAGAAATACTACCTAGCTGAGAATGCTCAGGACCTCTCCGACCCAGGTCTGATCTCCAATGAGCGAGGCTTTGAGTTTCCTGCCACTGTCTGCTTTTCCTCTCAGATGAAAAAAGTTCTGCCTTATACCCTCCCACGTTACAACTTTCAGGATTTTCTGTTCCAAATTTGGTTGTAATTAGCCAGTAAGTTCAAATAAATTCAGTACAGAGTGACAGAAACAGATTGCTGGTGGGATCTCACAATTTAAATTTCTATAGGAAACCAAGTAAAAAAGTTGGCTTTATAAAAAAAAAAAATAAACAAATGATCTTTTTATTCTCCCCAAGGAAAAAAACCCAAACACTCAATATTATTAGAACTACTAGTATGGAAATGTATCCAAAAAATTACAAAAAATATTTCCACAAGGATCCAAATTCATGTGTACTGCAGATGCAAGATGTACAACCATCTGGCTCTGAAAAAGATTATGCCTCTCTACAGGCAGCTGTGAACACGCTAAAGCATTAAGCAGTGAATGTTACTAATTATCATCTTAAATCCAAACAGGAAAAACATCAGGAAAAGCAAGAAAACTTTTCTGTTCCAAACATGAGCTAACCTTAAAAAAAATCTGATTGTATAGTAAAATCAGAGGCAGTTGTAAATCAGAAGAAATCAACACTGAAAAAGTGGTATAAACACCACAGTAAACAGGTTTTGAGCAGTACTGTGCTTTTTCATTATCTGATTAGTAACTGCACAGTTAATGCTCTGAAAATATATAAAAGCAGACCTTCAATTTATGCAGATGATTCTAAATCCATGAGTGTGTACCACACTTTGGAGGTACGCCTTATGAGAAACATAAGAGGTTAAAGGTATGTCTGAGTGGCTCAACATGACATCCTGAACCTGAAATTACTGATTGCCCTCTCACTTAGTTATTTCCAGAAGAATGGGATGTTTATGATTATCCTGTTGGATTGAGACTCCAGGATGAGAATTAGCACTATAGTTCAAATTCTTTATGATCCACCAACTAAACAATTCTCTGGGAGGAGGACAAGCACATTTGGTTTCTCATCTGGAAAGCTGTAATAATTCTTTTCTTTCTCCCATTATTTGCAGTCCTGAGCAGTTCCATTCTACAACTCAACATAGCAATAATTTCTTAATACACTATGAAATGTGACAACAAACATTCCTTAAGAGAAAGATCTGGCAAGCTTCTAAAGCTGAGCTCCAAATATTCCTACACATTCCCCAAAGAAACTCTTGGCATTCTGTGAATTTCCAGTTCCTGCATTTTTCCTAATTGAATGGTAACGCCAATGAAAGACTCCTTTAACAGACTTGGAATTAAGTTTTCTTGCCTCGGGTTTCTGTGATGTCAAAGGTTTAAACAAAGAGAACACTGGAAAAGGGTACAGAACTCTGCTTTCACCTGTACTGACAGCATTTTTTTGTTCTTTAAACAGAAGGTGTTCTCCTTTGGATACTTTTTCATCTAAGTTGGATATTCAGCATCTCAGGACTGCTTGGCAAGCCTGACTTACCAGTCTGAGTGAAAACAGTTTTTACACATCTATCATAATAACAACAAAAAGAAGTCATCTTCCTGCATATGATGCTAGAATCCTTATGACATGCTGGTAGGATTTCAGGTTACTTTCAAAGGGAAAATTGTCCAGCTGGATTCTGTTCAGCTGTCATTCAGCTACCTGACTGAATGAGTTCCTATCAGGATACCGGGAAGTTGTAATTTTGCATGTCAGGTGGCCTTGAAGTCTGAAAATACATGCACTGCTTTTTGAAAATATTAACTTCAAAAGATGGGTGGAAAACATGATTTTTTTATGTAGCCATACTGCAATTAGTCTTCTTTTAATTTCTGTTAATCACCTAAAAAAGTAGTGTAGCATTTAGAAAAACAGATTTTGATGCAAGCAGTACAAAGGGAGAAAATAATTTGGGTAGAACAGTATGCAGACTCATGAAAGACCTGCAAAACTGACTCTGATAATGTAATTCTCTAATACTGTATTTCTGAACCTAATTATATTTCTCCTTTAGTATGGAAGTGAGGGCAGATATCCATTTTCTTAAATAGTTGCAATTCTTCCTAACGCTCCTATTCCAGCAGCTTCTTACTGGTAAGAAGAAGTGAGGTGCAGAATGTTACTTCATGTGACAGCTCTTCAGCTGAGACAACACACTTCAGTTTTAAAATCTGAATAAAATTCAGACTGATGCTAATCTGGCCGTCAAAAGCAGAAACAGGACACAACACAAGCCATTTCAGTGAAACAACCACATCAGAAGTCAACTCTGGCACAGCTACAGCAATTTAAAACAGTGGCAAACAGAAAAGAGCAGAGCTTTGCTCACAATCACAATGGCACTCATATAAAAATAGTAGTCATAATAGCTAGAAAATTATAGATTTAACAGTATGCTTTGGAGAGATTATTAATTGCATTGGAAAACCAAACTGTAGTAGCTATTGTTGCTCAAAGACTCAGCAAAACCTGGCTGTGTATTTAAGGTACTCAGAAGGGTGATATACATGACTATGAAGAGCAGCAGGGGACTGTAAATCAAAAAGATTTTTGAAGACTAAAGAAATCAGAACCATCTTCTTACCTTGCTGTATTTTATCAAGAGCTGGATGTTGAGGCCTCCACAGACTCATCTCCTCCTGCCTCTGCTGACCTGAATTCCTGACACACAGCAGTGGTGCTTGCAAACCAGCACCCAAATTGCTACATATCTCTTTTTATCATCTCAGAGTTCGTTTATTTAATTTTCAAAATCTTGGCAAATAATCTGTACTGGCTCTGCATTATGGTCTGAAAGCCACAATATTCTCTTTTTTGTTAAAAGACTTGCTATGGATACAGTGAGGGCGGAAAAGTAGAAAGAAAACTTATGTATTCTGAATATCCCATAAGAGCAAGTTCTAATCATTAAGACATCCTGCTACAAGGTCTATTACTTTGTAATTATGTGCCTTTAGATAATAGTTGATTATTTTTTGTATAGGTGGGATGTTCTCCTCCAAGTGTTCTCCCACAGTTCTACAGAAATTAAAATATACCAGGGCATGGTTTTGATTGATCTTGCCATCAGCTGTCTGTGCCTTAGTCTGCTAGAAATAGTCACTGGCACTACCTCAAAAAGCACCAGATGCACCATTTACATAAGCAGGGCGTTATATGTGAGCTCTTTCCTTTTCTTTTTCCATGGCTACAGATTCATGGTAGTAAATGGGTTTTTCACAGATGGACAAGAAATTACTGAGAACCTCCTAAATGTCAGTGAGCTCACTAAGTAACCAGAAGCACACCCAGCTCTGTTGGACAAGCTGTGATAGTCACAGTGCGAAGTATTTCAAGTAGTAAGCTCCAGTGTCATTGTGTTGATTCAGTAATTTCAATATATTATTCAGTAACAGATGATGTTCAAAAACAACTACGTTTTCAACATTTCCTTCAGACCCCAAAATTATAAAATAACTAAAGACAGTTTCAGAAAGAGAAACAGATTTTCCTTTTCAATGAAAGTTCAAAAAGGTGCCGAACTTTGGGATATCTGTAACAGAAAGAAGTATTTTTAGAATTTGAAAATAAAGTTGGAAATAAAAACATAGAATTGCCATTATTGCAGTAATAGAGGACTCTACAAAAAATTAGCCAAGAACAGATTAATAAAAACTAATATTTCAATTGTGTATTTCAGAAAACTATCCAGTAATTACCAATAAAACCAACAAGTCTCCTGTAGGGAGCTGATTTACCCATAAAATTGAGTCAAAGAGAAAAAAGAAAGGAAGTTAGTACCTCAAATCCCTTTTGCAAGATAGTCAAAGTGATGGAAAGCCCAAGCCATAACTTTATGGTGCATAGTTGAGGAACACTGCAATTACAGGAGAATTTGCTTTGTATCAGGCTCATTAAAAACATAAGGATGAAAATTACTTTTCACTTAGTAGTAATTGCATTTTGTTGACATCTGATTAGCCATGCTGGTCTTAAAGGCTGACAAGGCCATTAATAAGGGGGGAATTAATTAATTAGGTAATTTTGAATATTTTTGAGTAAATAAATCTGCAGAGTAATTACCCTCTGCAATTCCATTTTAAGACAGTTAATGTGGCATATTTTTACTAAAAAAACATTTTTAGTAATGTAAAAAATTAAGATTTTTTTTAATCAAGGAAGCACAGTCAGCAAAAAGTTAACCAGGTAGTACTATTAAGGCAAAAAAATCGACCAATTATTACTACATAAACTTAATAAAATACCTCCTAGAATAGCTTTACACTGTCACAAAATCTCTCAATGTTACTTATTTCTATAGAATGTCAGCTTAAAAAACACAAACAGGGGAGGTAATAAAGGATTCTTTTGAGACTTAATGACTATAAGCTGTAGTCACCACTGCAGTGAAAAGGGATTCTCATTTCAATGGCAATTCATAGCAATAGCATTTTTATCTTTCAAAGAAATAGCCTTCTTTATGGGTGCAGTAGACTTTCATAAACAACGCTCTACTAACTCTTTTTCAGTTAAATAGCTATGAAATCACAGCTTCATTCAAATTACTGTAAGACATAAGACAAATGCCTTTATTGGTGATCAGAATGGGTAATCACAGAGCTAACACAATTTCAAAGTCATCCTAACACAAAATTCACAGCAAGAAAGAAAACACTTGAAGTATCTGTGAGGGATAAATTAATCATATAAAACAACAATACTATCAGACTATTTCTGCCACTAACTCACAGACCTACTGACCTCAAGTTTTGTGACTGTTTTTAAGTCAGGATTTTGTGGGGATCATACCTATTACCCGGTTTCTACAGTTTCACAAAGATTCTGGTTTCTGCTGCTGCTCTTCATAGCCAGGTTCCAGCTTATGTACATCCAGCAGCAGAGCACACAAATCTTCCTGCCTTAGCTCTGCTCTGAAATACAAAATACTCCCTTCTGCTTGGATTTTTATTTGACAGATTGCTTTGTTGTGTCAAATTGTATCAGCCACTGTGAGTCATCACCCAAGTGCATGCCACTACTTCTAATAAAGTTATACAGGTGAACATTTTCTGAGGCTGGGTGGCCTCCAGCTACTGAAAAGGACTCCAGTGATTAGCTGTTAGAAATTAGTTATGTGGAATGAGCTTTTGTGTTCAGATCACATTCAGCACATTGGCATTTGTCAAATCTTTGATTATTAATAGGGTCAGAATTTCCTTCCAAATACAACCAGGGAATTTGTGCCTCGGGCTTTGGCAGAACAAGATTTCACACACTGAATTTAAAGGAAAAGGCTCACATAATGTTAACCAGAGCAAACCTGAATGAGAAAGAAGCCTGAAAATAAGCTTTACCCATGTGCTAGTTCCCCTGGGGGTTTCCTGAGAAAGTGATTAATATTTGTCTACTCATATGGAAAAAACACTGTTAAAAACCACTTTTCCCTTACTCGAGTCAAAAAACGTGAACTGGAATCAAAGCATATTAGTGACGATAAAATATTAATGCTCAGGATTTCTTATGCAAGCTTTTTCAGCACTGCATTATTAATGACACCTAATTGTAGTGGAGATTGCTGCAGGACAAGCTAATTTTACTACACACTTTATATTTTTAACTATAAAGTTCTGTCTTGCAAAACCCACCAGGATCTAGTAGGATTTCATCATGTCTTCTGACATTCACTTGTTAGTGTTGATTCAAAATTATTCACAGGAGCCAGTAACTTATGAAAATATTGTTACATGCCAATTTTTGTACAATTTTCTTCTGTGATAGGAAGAACAATTTATTTTAAATTGTTCTTGCACAGACTGCATTGAAAGGCTGCTATATCCAGTCTCAATTTTTAACCATAGCAAAAAATTTCTCATAATTAGTATTGCTGATATGTAGGCACACATCTTTGATTTTGACCGAGGTGAGCAGTATTAAACTGCCCCAAGTTGCTGAAGCAGGTCCTGAAAGCCAAAGACCTCCAGAGCAGCAGTATAGTTTAAACATGTCACATTCGTCCTACAAGATCAAAAGGGACTGGAAGATCACACAGGGGTTCCTTTACCTCACCTGTGGTATCCAGGGACTGTCGGTTTCTTTCAGTGGGACAGCAACATGGAGAGCACCTGAAAAGCAATATCATAGTCATATCAGGAAAGGATTGTATTACTCAAGAATGGGGTCACTGAGCTGCAATTAAGACAGACTTCAAATCAGAAGAATTTTACTCTCAGATACGAGTTTTTCATGAGAGCCTCAAAACATCCAACCTTCATCCCCAGCCTGGAGCCTCCTCTTGATTGTAAATGACCACATTCCTCCATTTAAAGGAGGACACCTCTCCTGGAGCAAAAAATACGTCCTTCTATTTGATCAAAAATAAGTCTTCTGAGGCACTTCTACAGAGTTACAGACAGCTCAGTAACTGTGTCTCCTTACTACAACATGGGCACAATAAGGTTGGTCAACTCACCAACAAACAGCAGCTTCAGACATCTGTGACTGCGAAGAAGAGCACATGGGAAATATATCCAGAGAAATAATGGCACAAACAGCCCCGCAAAAGCAGGCAAATGAAGAAGGTACCATATTGTAATGAGTCTTTTTCATTGCAGATGACTCAATTTTTACTGGCATTTTACCATTCTCTGATGTGAGGAATAGCTGGAAACAGTTGTAGATGAATGTTCAATTTCGGCAGGAATATAAACTTGTTCAACAGAATCTGACTTGTTTCATTACACAGATTAATATGGCTCTTTTCTGCAATGTGCTATGAAGGATTTTTATTAAGCAACACTGTTTATTTCACATTGTTCCAAGAAAAAGAAGAAATTCACTCTGGCTATTCTTAGCCCAGTAGATTCATGACACACATCTTTGTCTACTGCCAGTTGCTTTTCTCTTCCCCGTGTTAGAGTCAGAGTTGTGGTGCATTTAGTTATAAAGCAGAAGACTTATTTCTCCTTAATTCGAAAATTCAGCCATTTCAACAGAATTTTCTTTGCTTGCTGGGAATGGGAACAGCCATGTAATTGGTTGTAACATCAGCCTCTATGTTCCTCATTCCTGCAGTGGATTTGCTTTCCCTTATAGCACTTTAACAACACAAAAGCAGCTTCTAAGTTAAGTACTAAATTATATACTATGGCTCTTGTCATTCAAGGCATGTAATACACTGAGCACTACAATAATTATCTCTATTAAATAGCATCAAAATACAACAGGCAAACCTAAGTGAAGAAAAAATTGTTGAGTCCAAGACAAAGCTGCTGGTTGTAGCCCAATTATTCAATGAATTATTCCTTCCTAATAGCAAACTCCATGAGAAAAAACCTGCTACCTATTACACTTATAATTAATTCCTAAATACTCACATTACTAATGGCAACCAAGTTAAAGAGAAATCATACACGTTTGTGTTATTAAACCCTAGCACATCTGTGACCCTTATGTAAAAAATACCTAGATTTAATAAAAAATAGCAGTTCTAAGAGAAAAAAACAGTACAGAACTGAAAAAAAATCTGGCCTTTTTAAAATGAGAAAATTAGGGAAAGAATCAAGCAAAGAATGTATGAATAATACAGTCCTTGGAGTATATTTAAAATTTGCCTATTATTCCAAACAGAAACTATACATTTTAAAACCTGAGTTCAAAATAAGAGTAAGACCATGCCAAATCTTATTCCAATCTTCCTTTTAACCATGAAAAAGGTTTATTTTTCAGGCATTCTAAAATTATTGGCTTTGTTGAAGAAAAGCACCCAACAGCAGTAAGAAATTACGCAGATGCATTTGTACTGTAGAAGTTAAAGGTTTATTATGCTTGCAGATTAATAAAATAGTGTCCCTGTACAGAGCCAGCCAATTCCTTTAAAAGTTTGCATTTCACATTTAATCCAGTCCCATAATTTAATCGTGATGGCCTTGTGCTTTACACCAGGGCTGAAACAGTGTGCAATTATCTGAAAGCAAAATTTTTATGTATGAGATAATTACAGTGCTTCCAGCTAGCCACAAAATGTAGAAAAGAATAGATGAACCAATTATATTTTTTTATGTTTTTATTTTAAGCAACTCTTTCATATTCCTAGGTAAATATGAGAGATGATACAGACACTACCAAGTTTATGTGAATTTAGACCTTGGATATTTGGCATCTCTGAGGAGAGCCCATTTTTAATTTGATCAAAGTGTATGAATGTTGCTTTAGGATCTGTACCCAGCCTATCCATCCAACAGTGACCTAAGTGGGATAGCAAGGGCACCATCCATCCTAATTGTATGAGAAAAAGGTTAAGAATCTCTGTTTCCTTTTCCTTCCTGCCTGGCTCTGCCAAAACAGCTCAGCTGAGCTCTGCAAAGATGGCTGCTGTAGGGAAAAGGTAGCAAAGCCAGCCCAGGTCAGATAACAGAATAAAATAACAAGAATCCAAGAATAAATATTTGCCATGAAAGACAAGAAAATATTTCATTTTGTGTTCTAGTCATGGGCAAGACAGAATACGGGTCCTGTCAGACATCCATCAGCCAGAAGAAAAATACAAGGAGCTGATTTAGTTTCTGTCATATAATTTATTTTCTTGGCAAACAGATTTTTTTTTGTATTTACTCAATAGAGAACATATCCACTAAAGCAATTTTTTTTTCAAGCATCAATCTGAAAAAGCTTATCTACTGGTTCATAAGTATGAAATAAACACTAGCTTAACGTTCAACTTTTTCTGTCTTCTCCCCTTTAACTTAGGAGAATTAAAGCAGGTAGAAATTCACCCTTATTCGATGTTGCTAAAACAAGCTCTGCAACACTGCATCAATTTTGTTGCATACACAGACTTTATCAGCCTTCTGCCTAAAACTTGAGCTGAAAAGTGGTGCTAAACTGCCAACATACTTGCATCCTCTTCAGAGAGGAACTGTGATGAATATTCAGCTTTAATGAATATCAGTACAGAGCAGAATTGTAAATATGAACTATTTTATACTACTCATGGTCTACTTCAGACTAAAAAAAAATCACTCATCACAAATCAGGATGATGTAATGTAGTTCTGCTAAAATATATTACATAAAGAAAATGAGTTATTTCCATTACTGGCTTGCCAGCCTCCATCTCTCTGTAGCAGACAAACTAGGGAGGTCTGGGTTTGCTTTAATGTATCTGAATAGTTCTAAATTGATTTACAGTGAGACGTAAATGGGTAAATAGAATAGCCAGTATTCATTAAAGTTATAGATTTAGAAAGGCTAACAAGTCTCATAAATGCATATTCTCTTCCTGAAAGGCACAATCAATCACGAGACAAATCTCACTGAGCACCATAGGTTGGCTACACTCCATCACACAGCCAATACAGTGAAATCTGGCATTCCAGACAAAGGTTTCATACTCACACCCTGCGCTTAGATACCCAATTTGGGCCCCCAAATCCGGCACCTTCATAAAGTAAAAATTTCTTTTTTGGAGTAACTAAAATTCTTAATTAAAAAAAAAATATTTATTGGAGTAAGCAATCCAGTAAATGCTGAATGAGCTGTGAACAAGCCTCTAACCTGGTGGCTCTGCTGTGCTTCCTGGCCACCTCCATGCTTGGAGCCTGCCAGTGCCAGCAAGTTCCAAGCAGCTTAAACATAAATAAAACATGGCTGTAGGAGCTATTTAAGTGCTTGAAAAGCTGTAAGAACATAAAATTTGAGGGATCTTGATCCCCATACCTCTGGGATTACACCTGTGTACGGTGCACATAGAAATGCTCCTTGACAGAAAAATAACACTGTAAAACCAGTAACAGTAGCTGACCACGGCAACATTTTTATCTGTTACTTTGTATTAACTTTGGAACCCTGCAATGAAAAAAACAAAAATGAAGCTCTCCTTCCAAGCACTTACCTGAAAATGGTGAAGTTGGCATCAACCGGAGAAGTTTTACAGTAACACTGTGGATTTACTGCTATTATATACCCACAAAATCACAACATGAATAAGATAAGAAAATACAGGACACCCTTTTAGTAAAGCACAGGGGTCAAACCTCAGCTATTCTGAATTTTATGGGACAAATTCACTACTTTTTGTGCTTTTTTCAAAAGCTGCAGGCCAGCAGAAACTGTAAAAGGAAGCTTGAATAGGCACAAAGCAGGATTCTCCCTAAAAGCTAAGTGAGCTGTTTGAAAACAGGCACTCTGAAATGAGAAAATATGTATGACTACCTTTCACAAAAACTCACATCTCCACTCAAACAAAACAAATACTTCTAGCAAAGAATTGAGAATTCTTGTTTGTTTCACTTTTATTGGCACTAATTAAGCCCATTTGTTTAAAAAGCTGCAACAGACAAAGGCATAGTGAAAAACTGAAGGATATTAATCTGTCATAGGAGCCAAATATCCTGGCAATATTCACTGAGCTTTCTACTAAAAGCTTGATCTAATCATAACAAAATACAAGTAATGTTAAATACTGGCAGCTTCCCTAAGCCCTTAAGGGAACATTATTCTATAAAATCAATGTAATAAAAGTATTAACATCGAACGTTTTCTGGTTGATGCCATAAGAACCATTTACACATGCACATATGGTGCTAATGTCTGAAACTTTCCTTTTTGAAGTCATTAATAATATTTAATACAAGATTACTACTTGGTGTGTGTATGGAAGTTACTTACATACCATTTGATGCTTGTTCTCAAACCACACTTCCTACTTTCAAGCAACTCTCCTAATCTCTCCTTCTAACACAACTTCTTTTTATTCAGATAAATAAATGTCAGCAAATAAAAAGTTTATAGCCACTATATATAATTAGCTTTTGTAGCATGAAAATCATACTGGAGATAGCCTTTCTGACACCTCTTTGGCCAATGCTGATGCTTGAACCCTGGGAAGGTCAAGGGCTACCACAGACTTTCCCCTGGAAGGCTACCAGGAACTACAAGTGCTTATTTCCAGGCAAAATTTGCTTTGTGAAGTGAGTTTCAGGGGGAAAGTACCAGCAATTTACATATTTGGGCCCCCCTTTCCAAAACAAACAAACAAAAAACTCAAAAAAAACCTACAAGCAGGCACACTTTTCTCCGCCTAATTCTAATCACCAGGAGGAATAGTAAAGAAAACAAAATTCCAAAGTTATAAAAATAACATCCTACTGCTGTGTAAGAGCCATCTGTGCTACAGAAATAATATGCATTTACCAATGGGGCAAGCAAATCTTTTACCTTCTACTGGCCTGTATTTGCGGCTCAAATATCAAAAAATAAAAGGTGAGGCAGTTTTCCATTTCATATCTGCAATATTTAAAGTAGATATCTTCAATAAAACAGCGCCCAGAGCTCAAGTAACAACCTGAAACAGCACTATTTTACCAAAATGCTTTTGTAAAGCCATGGGGCTGCTGCTTTTTTAATCAAATTTCATTTCCCAGCAATAATTTTAATAGCTCCTTTAAACCCACCCCACTCCCTCAAGGCAATGTTGGGGTCTGATAAAACCAAAATCATAGACTTGTTTTCTTCTATGAGAGAAAAAAGCTTTAGTAATAGCTATTTCTTTTATTAGCACCCTGCTGGTTGGTTTATTAAGTATGTGAGATAAGGGAAACAATTATCCCTCACACATCAGGTCGACAAGCAGGGTTAACCCTCACCTACCCAGAAGTGCTGGCTGTGTCTTTTCTCCAACCTCAGGGGCTGATAAATAAATATGTATGTATACACGTGTAGCATATATGTGCATATATATAGGCATGAAAAAATTAATATACATATATGTATATAACCACCAGCAGAAGGAAAAGAGTGACCTCGCACCTCACCCAACGCCACAGTCGAAAACGAAGCAGCCGCAAGGGGAGGCGGCACGGACCGGCCATAAACAGCCCCTCAGAGAGCTACTCTATTTAAAAAATAAAGTTTTACTTTCCTGAGGCAGAAGAGGGAAGGAGCCCTTCCCAGCCACACCGCATTCAAGGCCAGGAAAATCCCATTAACCTGCCGGGAGAGCTCCAGCGCCTATCGACAGCCCTGAGGAGCGGGCGCTCCCGCTCCCTCACAGCCGAGCAGCCCTGAGGAAAGAAAGGGGCTGAGAAGCCTCCAAAAGGGCGGTAAGCTGTGAGGGGAAGGCTCTTCCCTCTCTTTTTAAAACTTCTGAGGGAGGGAAGCTGTGAGGGGAAGGCTCTTTCCGTCCTTTTTGAAACTTCTGCGGGCGGGAAGTTGTGAGGGGGCAGCGTAACCGCCCTCAGGAGTTTTGAAGAAAAATGGCGGGAAGTCGTGAGGGAGCGATCCCGCCCTCAGTCTCACCTCAGGATCGGCGAAGTCTTCCAGGCGTCTGTCTGCAAATTGCGTTTGGCAAGTTCATTTTTAGCGACCGTTTTTTGTGTGCTTTCTTTCCGTTCTTTGGTTTTTCTTGTTTTTTCTGTTGTTTTTTTTTTTAAATTGAGTTGGTTTGGTTTTTTTCCTTTTAATTTGGCCCCAAAAGCCCCCTCAGAGCCTTGTGGGAGGCCTCAAGGACCAGCCCTTCCATGAGGCGCCTCCCTCAGCCCCCAAACCAGAATAAAGCACCCTCAGAAAATCCCATTTAACACAGACAACGCAACAGACTTTTCAGTGTTCCTAGAACATTTAAGGAGAATCTTTTCTGCTGTTCCTCGAATGCCAGAAGTGTTCCTCAAATGGTAGAAGGTGGGTCAGTATGAAAAGTGGTTTAAAAAACTGACTGGCACCGCTAGATTATCAGTCAAAATGAGTTCGGGGAAAATATACAGAGATTGACAACAAAGACTTGCATTGCCTGTGCCCAGTCTTCTAGAAAAAATTGTGAATGCATTTCTTTGTTGTAGATAATTGCTGAAATAGAACAGAGAAATATCACAGCAGCATTGGCGTGAAACTTGCAAAAGAAAGAGATTGATTTATACAGTGCGTGCCGGTGTTCATTCTGAGGGGATTTTTTTATAAAGCAAGTTATATTTATAAATCATGAATTTTATTTAAAAACCTGAAGAAACAGGGAAAAGCAGAAACTGACAATTCACTTTAAATCTAACATAGCATCTCCAACACTAAATGCTGTCTTATGCAGCACTTGCTTTCCTAAATAATTTAACTAATACATTTTACAATGTGCCATCTATTATCTATCTCCTGCACATTTAATGAACTGCTACATTGTTGGAAGTCTGGAGGATTCTATGAAAATTCTTACACATGGCTTACAAATCTTCTTACTTAAACCACAATTGTTCCCATTTTCAGCCTGAACTCTGTGGAAGTCCAATAGCAGTGTTGCTCTGTTGCAGTCTCACAGTATCTCATCTTTAATAAAAGACAAGGAATTGTTTTGCTTGTCCCATTTTCCTTTGAAATGTGTTGCAAGCACATCCTTTTTACTTCAGTTTAGCTGCTTTTCACAAATTTAAAAATGTGTTCTTGCTTTTGATTACTTCTCAAATATCTCTGTTAGTATTTCACCCATTATATTCTGCATTTGTGATTTTTGCCCATTCAGACACAATTATCTTTACTTTTAAAGGAATAGTTTTATTCATGATTATTTCCAGCTGGATGTCATTTCCTGACTAAGCATTTTCCAGCACGTGTTAAATTTCCCAGATATTAATAAAAGTAATATATCAGTATATAAAATTCATACTTATTTCTAGTAGCTAAGGTGTTAATGAAAGAGTAGATTCTTTTACCCCAAAGTGTTGCTTTAATTCCAAATAAATCTGCACTGCTCTTTTTTATGCTGTCTCTTCACTTTTGCACTGAGTTCCTGGTCCAGATTCAAAAGAAGGAACTGCAGTGCTAAACTGACAGATCATTGTATCTAATAGCAGATACAAAGAAGCATTTAGTAACTCTAAAGCTTTCATGTCATTTAAGGTATCATTTTTCCTTATATGTGTCACAAACCTGGGAAACACAGCTGGGAATATCACTGTGAGAGCATGGGAAGATTCTACCCAGGCATTTAAACAGTTCAATCTTACTCTGTGCTGATGTAACTGCGAAATGTGTTCTCTTTGCATTCCTAATTAGCATAGAACAGATGGGAAGGCTGCTAGTTTAAAGCAAAAAGCCCATTTTAAAATAAGTCTGTGGTAATTCCTCACTCTTAAAGAAGTTTACTGTGGTCTATGAGTGTGTGGGGAAAATAAGGTTTGGGTTGTTTTATTTTAATTTGCTTGCATGTTGCTAAACTAATATTCTAAAAAAACTTTATTCTAAATAACTCTAAATGATGGTATGTTTTCAAAGGGTCTTGCTAGATTGGAACAGTTTCCAGACAAGAAGTTCTCTGATCTGAAGTATAATTTTCATTTAATTGCAGAGGAAAGCTCTTAGGAAATTTGTAATACTCTCAAGTTCTGAAAAACCGTTAGGACAATTTTTTACTGATAACTGGGTTTAATATTCTGCTTTTTATTCGTGAAAACAAAAACTTTGGTCAAAAGCACGTATTACAAAGAAGATCTACCTCTCCTTATCAGTTCTGTCAAAAAACCTTATTATGTATTAACAAACACATAATGTCCTTCTGAAACCCTATCCTTGCATTCTATGTTGGAAACCCCTAGTTCAGGAAAGGCTTTTAGGGAAGTCTTAGCGAGATAATTTTTAATTCCCACAGTATTACCTGTGCAGATTAAGAGTGATATTGAAATGTAAGTCTGCTGAATACATTTCCTACACACAGAAACCATAACAGGCTCAGTTCAGAATTCCCACTGATCTTTTCTGCTCAGTGAAGGTTTTCCTTGCCCTTTTCTTTCCCATGCTTCTACTTGGTCGTGACCCACTGACTATTGCTTTGTCTGCTTTGTACCATTCTTCATTTGGTTTTAATTTGAATTTGCAATACATGTTTTGGTTCTATAATGATCAGTTAAAACACATTGAGACCCAGCAAAATTTAAATTACAGCACTTTTGCAATTTGTTTTTTCTGCATCCCATTAAGGTTTGTCTGTGCATTGCAGCTCTTGGCCTAAACTTTGTTCTTGTCTCATCACTTTATGACTAAACTGAGAGCATAGAAATTTGCTGTGTGGGATTGCTTTTAAAGAAGTCTTTGATCACTAAAACTGCATGAGATATTTGGCACTGAAGACAGGGAATTCCCATGGTTTTCTGGCACATCTGGAAGCTCCTCTGTACTAGAACTCTGTTGTAGCAATTTGCAGCTGAAAGTGCTATCAGCATTTTCAAAACCTTGCGTACATGATTCTTGCCATGGCCCATGAAAGTCTGTCAGGAATCCGCTCACAAAAAGAAAACCAGCAGATCTTCCCTTTTTTTTTTTTTTTTTTTT